>RXOD01005399.1:0-14317 GCA_005223375.1 Amoebophrya sp. AT5.2 | reverse complement strand
GAACACCCCGAACGAGGAGTTCACGTTCCAGACTGCTGAGCGGATCAAGTTGAAGTGGCAGAAGGCGGAGGAGGAGGCCCTTCGCCAGATGTACTTACCGAGGAGTCCGATGGGCTATTTCATATCTGCTGGCATAATTGTTCATAACCTGGACATCGACTGGGAGGAACTGGAAGAAGATGCGCTATCGATCATCGATGGGGTACGGAAATATGGATGGCGCGACCTCAGAGGACTGCAGCACTAGCAGCAGCCTATTTGACGTCTTGCTCTTCGTGTCCTTGGTCTGGATGTCCGATGTGTCGTGTCGCGTTGCCGACTAGGGCATGGCGCGGTAGCTATCTGGGGCTAGTAGCCTCGTCCTACCCCGTTCGGTATCGGTAGCTGGAATTGCCATGCATTCGTAGCTAGGAGGCCTTCGCCACCACCAGACTAGCGGATGGATCTGGATCATAAATTCGAACTCGAAGCATATTCAAATATGAATAAAGCCCTATCCTGTAATGTAGAGCGGGCTCGGGGGACTGGTCCGTAAGGAGTTTGGGCCGGATGAGGGGTTGCTGAACAACAGGAATTTGGAGATGCAAGTCTACCGGAAGACCATCGACGCGTACGAGCTGGATCACTTGAACGAGTGGGAGAAAAACGACGTGATAAATTTCCTCAAAGAACTAAAAATCGACCGGAGCGACCTCACAAAAACGCAGTTTGTGGACACCTTTCTGAAGCCGGACCTTGGGTACAACGAGAGCGGGCTGGAACGTATTTTTTTACGTATGTTTCATAGGTTTCCTATCGGTCGACCAAACCATCGATGAACTATCGGAGGACCACAACATCAACAGCGATCCCCCGGGTGACGCAGCTTGCGAATCGGATAGGCAAAGTGCCAGATCCTGCGGCGTTCGAGGTGCCGCGAGCGGAAAACGCTTCCGGCAGCGAGCAGGAAGAGGCGGAGCTACCTCCCAACTCAGTGTGGAGGAAATTCTCGGACGACGCCACAAATCCAATCATAAAAGCGGCAGACGTACTACACAACTTTTTTGATGTGTAAGTACGTGTTTGAGGAAGCAAGAGGACGTTTTTATCGGCCCAGTCTGTATGGTGTGGTTTCGATCAGCATCAGCATGAGCAACAGACCAGAGTCTCAGCATCGACTTACTTAAAAATGTGGTTCAGATGCGCGGCTTTTTCCTTTCCGAGGCTTTGCTCTGGCGCTACGAGGACGACTTCTCCCTCCAAGAGCGGACCGACTTCCTCTACGCCGAGGCCAAGAAGGCCGGCCCGCCCATTGGTTCCGACCCGGCGAAGGCGGCGGAACTCTCCAGGAAAGCACTTCGGCTGGAGGGGATAAAAACCAGAAAACAGGCAGAAAGGCTGGAAAAAAAGAAAAAAATCCAGATTGAGATGCGGCGAGACGTGTTTCCACAGGTTGGGCTGCGGGAATTCAACGTCACGGACAAGAAGGGGAGGGTAAAGCCAAAGTGTGCGGTGACGAAAAGCACATTTAGGTTCGAATAAGCGGGGAGGTGCAACGGCAAGCCGCGCGGTGGCTAAAGTGCTTATGTACATGGAGTGCCTGTGCGCTCGTCGGGGTGTGGTAGCAGTAGCCCGTAGCACGCTCACGCAGGACAAGAACCTATCTGAATAGTATCAGCTGCACTTCTGTAGTTCCGTCGATTTCCATTTCCATTTGATGCACAACATGATCGGTGTCCATTTCCATTTCATGCGATACACGCTAACGCTAAGCTAGTAAGTGTTTGTTTTTCGCGGAAATTCTTTGTAGATCTAGTTGGCAGAGGACGAGGCCGTGGTCGCGCGTGCGGCGAGATGAAATGAAACCTGCAAAAGCAAACGGTTGTTGGCGCAGTCACACAGAAGAACTCGTCCCATGCATAACCCAGCAGCCCGTTCTACTTGATGTATCGCGTTTTATATATCGGGTTCGCGCTTCGATCAATGTCCATGTCCTCGATGCCACTTCTGGAGCCGGAGGAAAGTAGGGCATCGCTTTCCCGCCCTTTTTACGAGAGAGAGAGCGAGCAAGAGCAAAGCGGCCAAAAAGAAAAGAAAATAAACCGCAAACATCGACGCAAAAGCGAAAGGGGACACGGGTCGCGCTGGCGCATCCATAAACTACTAGAAGTTGTACATCCAGAGCTAGACAAATGCAGTCTGTTGTAAGTACCTTGATCTTCGTGGTCGCTTTTGAAAACCTGACCACAAATAAAATCACGAATCAATCGCACATTTTCATCCGAGCATAGCCAAAATTGGGCTCCGAGTGCGAAAGACCAAAGCGTCAGCCGCACATATTAGTAGCTCATCTTACTTTCTACTTTTATCACTCCCGAACATAGCTGGATCTGCCCGAAGATCAACAATGGTCGAGCAGCAGAGCCATATGTTCGGTTCCGCGAGCATCACGCTCTACCCCCCGGCGGGGTTTCACCCCCCAGATTTTCAACCCCTCCACCCGCCCAAGCTCGTGCGGTGCTGCTCTTTCAACCCGAAGGTTCCTTGCGTCGCGCTGCCCTTCAAGAACGAACCCAAGGAGATCGCATTCGCCTCCGGCAATCTACTCGTAATCCAAAACGCCGAAGACCACGAGCATGCAGAACAAGATGTGGGTGCTAATTCTAATTGTTCATCTTACGCCCACGCGTCGCAACGGTTTTTCCGGGGACGATCCGAGATTTTGTGCATCGGCTTCAGCCGGGAGGAAACGGAAAAACAGCTGCCGGAGGCGCTGAAGTCCAGGCCTGGGACGGGGAGGGCTGCAGTGAAGTTCGGGGCTTTCGGGGAGAAAGCAGTAGTTTCCACCACCAGCAAGGGCGGTAGTTCCCTGGAGGGTGACATCGTCCTGTTCGACCCGATTCGCGGTGGTGGGCGAGCCGATTCTTCTTCCTTTGTTGCGAGCCGCCCCACCCGCCGTCTGAAGTTTCACAAGTGCGACGTCGTCCAGCTGAAGTTTCTCTCCTCCACATTGCTCATTTCCTTCGGCAACGACAAGCAGATGACGGGGGCGCTGTGGGCTTTGAGTGGTGCCGGAGCAAATAAATCTACAAAGCCAATCAAGGTGTTCCCGCAGGGCGTTTGCGACTTGGTGAAGCAAATCGTGCTCCTGCCGGATAACCACGAGTTTTTGGTGAACAAGTCGAGTAACACGGTGAGTTTCTTCAGCTACGGGAAACAGCATTTGAAGTTTTGGGAGGTGGGGAGGTTGGACAAGTCGGTGAAGGCGAAGCGGGGGAGTTTCCTGCAGGGCTACTCGCCCAATTACGGTTCGACAAAAAAATGCATTCTATCGGACCATGTGCTGGCTATCGGGCGACCCGCGAAAACGGGGTCGTCGCCCCGCTGGGACTGTTGCAGCTGTTGCTGTTCCCCCCTAAAAATACTCAAAGCCTTGAGTGTAGTGGTCGACCCCGCTTTCCTCGCCAACCGTCCTGCTTGGATCTCTCTCCTACTCCTGAAGGGTCGCGGGGGTAAGTTCCCCCTCTACATAAGTACTCCAGAATGGCTCATGATATCCCTTGTAGCTGCCCGGCATCGGCATCGCCTTCCCCCCCGACATCGCTATCCCGACATCGATCGATGTGCTCGCGCCTCTCCTCCCCAACGAAAGCCATGATCGACGCATCGGCTATAAAAATAAATGCATTGTTTTGATGACTTGTAACCCAAGTTCGTCACTGCCGGCTGCTGGTTCGGGGACCCGTCGAAGCCGGTCGTCGCCGCGGGGACGGGGAAGGGCGAGGTTTTCTTTTTGCACGACGGCGGTAACAGCAACGCGGTGCGGGTCATTCCGGCCACCGCGAGCAAGTTTGGCCGTACGCACGTGCTGGACCAGTACCGCGACTCCGAGTCGCCGATTGTCTCCCTTACCTGCCAGACGATCAAGTCCGCGTTCGGCGCGTACTCGGAGCAGCACCTGGTCGCGCTCACCGAGTCCGGCAGCGTCCTCGTGTTTCACGTCATCGTCTCGAAACCGTCTGCCAAGGCGAAAAACGCAAACGTCGCGAGTCTGAACTCCCGACCCACAACCAGCTCGATGCTGAATGTTGGGGCTGTTACGGGTGGTGGTGGTGGTACTTCTGCAGCAGCGCATCCCTTCCCGAAGATGGCGGCGACCGCGTCACGACCGTCCACTTCGGCGACTTATTTGGCGAAAAGGGGGCTGGTCACGGCGAGTTCGAAGCAGACGCTGAACGGATACGACTTGGACGATTGCTTCTACACCTATGGGAAGCAGCTCGCGATCACAAACGTGAAAGTGATCAACCTCTGGAGCAGCGGCTTGGAGAAAGCAGGCCCGGTGGCGCCGCTGGTTGCGGCCATTCCGGGGGCGGGCGCGGACAGTCTTATCGTGACGAGTTCTTCGAGCATCTTCTCCTCGCCCTTTCCGAAGGGGGCAGGGACGCAGAACGTGCTCAGCCTGGAGCAGGTATACCGAGTGATCCGATTTGCTATGAGAGGCAAGCTGCCCGCCCTGCCTCGAATTCTCATTCTGTCGGGCTCCGGCGAAAGCGATAACTCTCGTGATATTACTTAAGTAATCAAACCGCAATCGCAAAAAAACTTGTCGAAAAAAGAGCGACTTCGGGGACCAGGCGTCGAGCGTGATGTCTCAAACGGACATCAACCTGCACCGCGCTTTGATCACGCAGCCCGGGAATCGCCAATTCACCTGCGCCACTTCGTTTGACGACTTGGTCTTTATCGGAGCGGCCGACGGGGTCTCCTGTTTCCGGGTCGTCAACGGCGACCACCTCGCGTTCGAAATCTCGCTGCTGCCGGGAGTGCCGGTATAATCGGGAATTCGTTTCTACTTTTTTTCGATTTCGATGATCCCTATATGCAAGGGACGAAAGGCAAAGTCTTTGAAACTACAAACGAACCGAATCAATCGAAATCAGATCACCGCCCTCGCCGCTTCCGAGTTCGGCCTCGCAATTGCCGGTGGCAACGGCCGGCTTCTCTTCTTCAAAAACTACAACTACAAGCAGCCCGCCTTCGACCGCGTCATCACCACGAACGGGTCGAAAATCACCTGCATCGCGTTTGCGGCGGCTACAGCTGCTACAACTGGTACCACCAGTCTGGCGTTCGGCAACGGTATGGCGGGACCAGGTGGTAAGCGGCTGCGTGTTCTACCTGGATTTAAGTCAAAATCCTCCGCTTCCTCTGGCGTCCTTTTCGGTTGTCCCCATAGAGGTCAGCAGTTGGAGGAAAGCCGCCTTTTCGCGGTCGGCAGGTTTGCCACTCCTGCACCGTATAGCTGACAACCAATAATCACGTTACCCCTATAGCGCCCTCTTTTGCCCTGCTTTCAGGATTATCAGCACCGTCGTCAGTAGATTCCCCTCCCCTCTTCTATCAGTCCCGATCGGTTCTACTTTCATTGCCCTCCCCCCATCGAATGGGGCATCTCTGAAACCGCCCGGCGCGACTCAACGCAGTCGCCACCTAGCGCGATCCGCCACCCCAGGAGAGATCCACTACCTCTCACTCACCAGTTCCCTACTTACCATCTGGCCCGGTCATAAACGCGGACGGTTGCGTGTTCTACCTGGATTTAAGTCAAAATCCTCCGCGCCCGAAGATCCTCAGGGGCCACGCGAGTGCCATTCAGGCTGTGTCGTTCCTGCAGCCGGGGAACGTGCTGCTGAGCGCTTCGGTGGGGGGGCAACTGCTGGCCTTCGACCCCGTGATGACGCGGCGGCTGGCGAGTTTAGCGGAGGTGAAGGAGCTGAGTCCCGAGGCGGCCTCGAAGATGCCCTACGGCTGGTTCGTGAAGGGGGCTTGGGAACCCGGCAAGAAGTACTTTCCGGACCGTAAGTTCTTGGCGCAGGCAAGTTCCAGCCTTCTGGTGGCGAGCAACGGGCGGGAGTTCGAGGTGCTGCCCTATCCGTGCGTGGAGCCGGTTATGGAGGTGGACGAGGAGGGAGTCACGATTGGAAAGTACTCGAATTCGGTGTTGGTGCACGGCACCCCGATCGTGGACGTGTGCGGGGTGAAGAGCAGTAGCTGCGGGGAGGAGGGCGTAGGGGGGACCAATTCGGGCCCGGGATTTTTGACCGTCAGCAGAGACTCAGTGGTCATGTGGGAAGGTACTTACTTCATTTTCGTACATCACCACTGATTTGATCACGTTCACGACTTCATTTTTACATAGCATCTCATTTTCGTACAGGATCTGGTTTTAACAAGTCAGTGAAATGATTTTTATGTTCATGCACAGCGCCTCCCCCCCACGCCTCCGGTCACGCCTACCTGTCCCCCGAGCTCGAGGCTGCGTATGCCACCAAACTCCCGCAGCGTGCCATCGCGCAGGAAAATGCGCTGCTGCGTGCGGAAGAGGTCGAGCGCGAGCAGTTTTCGGGGACTGTTGGCGAAAAAAACCGGTTGTTGGAGGACCAGATGGCAGATTTACAATCCCACATGGACAGCATGGTGGGAGGGGGTGGGGGAGCAGCTGGAGATGTTGATCATATGGAGATCGAGGGCTTTCCTCCACCAGAAGAGGCGATAAGCCTTCCCTGCTTCAAGCCGCAAGTAAGAGTTGGAGGTCCGGCGGCGCGACGGGCGGCGGCAAACGTGGGCATCGACGCCGCGGACCCGAATCTGATGGGCAGAAGAGAAAAAATCATGAAAAGCGCGAAAGCAAAAGACACGCTGTGCCAAAAAGTGGGGGCAGGTACTTACTATTCAAATCGAAGATTCTTTACCTCCGAGCGATCTTCGACGTAGTTCTGCTTCTGGCTGCGATATACTTAATCAGCGAAATCAAATCCAAATGTTCGGCACAGGTTCCGGCTTCAACCCGCATGTCTGCGACCCGATGAGCACGGCAGGCATGCTGTGCGCGGACAAGGCTAGCGCGGACTTCCGCCTCAGGACGGTGGCAAAGAAGAGCTTTCTCGCCGTCGAAGTCGGCGCCCGCTGCCCCATCATCGCCGCGACGAAACTGGAGGGCAAAATCCGCTTCACCTCCGCGACAAGAGACGAGGCCGACGTGGAGGTACTTTGACTTTGACTTTTTTTAAACCACGTTGGTAGGTTTATGAAAATGTAGTTTCTTTTGATGATGTTGATTCGAGATGGACTTGGACATGGATCGATCGAGAGTCGATGCTCTCGATGTAGCTGTGGGTGCTGTCTCAGACACGTGATCTCCAGATAATGACTTTCGATCACGACGGTATGGTTCTTCAGATCCCACCCGGCTACGACATCACCCACTGCGTCATTCCGGAGGCCGAGTTTGGGGAGGGCAAGTGCCACTTTGCCGTACCGCTCCGAACCGCGTTGGCAGCCGGAGAGGACGCGAAACTCTTCTCCGTGCTCCCGCTGGGGCACGCGCGGGTCTGATGACAGCTGACGGAACGAAGATGACGAGTTTAACTTCATCGACTACTACCCGCTGCCTTCTAGGCTGATCGGCTGAGCTCGGACTTTGTTCTCCGATTTTTGTCCAGGTCGGCTACTAGCGATGCTCAAATTTTAGTACTTCGAATTAGCGTCTTCTATAGAACAGCTTCTGAAAAAAAGAAATATACAACTTTAGAATTAGATTAGATCATCAACAACTTACTTTCTCGACGCATGCTGAAGAGCAAGTCCGCGTCAGAAAACAGGCTGTAGAAGAGCACACACGACGAGCGGCGGGGGCTGGATGACGCTTCCCCCACGGTGGATGAAAGGACCGAAATCAGATGTAGATCCGAACGGTCATCGCTGTATGTTTTTTAGCAACTAATTTTTTTCATGTCCTCGACCTCGGCGCGATACCTATGGCATCTGTGTCTGCCTCTTTTAGTTCTAGATCGGATCCGCAGCTATCACTATCAGGAGGCTTTCACTTCGCTATTGCTCGCCTCGCATGAAGGCAGGCACAGCGTTGTTGTGTTTTTTTAGTTGACCGCCCAAAGAAATGGCGGGGAGAAAATGAACTTTATTTCGCGCTGAATGCCCTACGAGATGGGGCTGTGCTGGTGGGGCCAGTTGTTTCAGACGTCCTACAATGAATAAGGTACGGGCAGACCCAGACTGAGCTACATTACAGATTCTCTTTTATCAATCTCTACTTCCACCTCGCTCGAAAAACAAACGAACCGACGCCGAGTACTCTAACTGATGAAGACGCCACCTCGGCGGTCTCACCATGATCAGTGCCACAACCCATTTGATGGGTCATTCTTGACGCGGCAAAGGTGACACCAAAACTGGTCTGCTTAGCCTGGAGGAGAAAGCCTGCACCAGCTAGCTAGAAAATAAGTTGACCATGACGTCGACGGCCCCCGACCCCGACGACCACCGGGACCGGTTTGGCCTTTTTTAGCCGACTCTTTCAGTTGCTTGTTCTGATTGCGCGGTCCGTACTTATTTTCTTCTCCAACCAAGGACCAATTTCTTTCTCTACTTGCTTCGGTCGCTCCGAAGATTGTTATTTTCGTTCGTGTTGTTCGTGAGCGTGCGAAGCAGACTGTTATAATTCTGATACGGTGGTCGTGGTCGTGGTATTGATCGGCGATGCTACTTCAGTCTACCTTGTTCCTTCCACGAGATTATATCCCACGAAAATAGCCATTGATTGACTTGATTTGATTTGAAGATTTGAGTTAAGCGAAGAACTCTTCTTGCATGATTGATAGTGATTGATCGAAGCAGAGAACCTCTATAGATAGCAGCACTGAACACGCGGCGTATCGGATCCGATCGGATGCAGACCACGTTCGTCCCGCGCGGCGCGGCACTTCGTCCGCGAACAAGCAGCAGCAGCAGCAGCAAGGTAGTTGCTCTTCCCCTTGTCCACCACCTCCAAAACCAATCCCAGTGCTGTTTTCGTTTTCATCTCCAGCGGCGTTCTGTGTTCACGACTCCTCACGCCGGCGCAGACCCATCGGAAAGGTGGAAGCTGATTTCCTTCGACACTCCGACGGGAAACGGGGAGACCGCTTTGCACCCCAAGTCTCCCCAGGAGCGGCACCGGGAGCACTACCTGCGGTTTCGGCGCCACCGCCGCCAGAAGTGGGGGGTGCTGCTCAACCCCTTGCACGGGCTGGAAAAGTACGGCTACACGGATCCGAACTCGTTGAACTTCTTCGAGCTGCTGGAGCTGGCGGAGCGGGCGTCCAGCGAGCGCGTGAAGAACCCGATCTTCTGGAGCCAGATGATCGCGCGGGCAGTGAAAATGCGGGACCTCTGCGAGATCACCGACCTGATCCGGTATTTGGAAATCCTCGCCGAGGTACTGCCGCTGCAGCGGGACAAGGTGTTGGGCCTCTTCCGGAAGGCGATGCGGGAGATACGGCAGGACCTGTTCGCACGAATGGAGATCTAGGGCCATGGACCAGGTGGCGATCCTCATCTGCAGTGGATCGATGAATAAATCGGTTGTACCATAGGGGGCGCTCTGTTTTGTCCCGTGGCCCTGGAGCTGGTCCGGGGTTTCCGATCACCATATCATAGTCTTGTTAGTCAGTGGCATCTATTTCTATCACTATTATCGATCCCTTTCCTTCACGTCCACTCCGTCCTACCTTCTAATGCCATAGAAGGAGGTGCTGGCTCCCGATCATCGCCATCGGCCGAGAGATAATATCCTTCTAAGTTTTATTACTCGTCTCTGCCTCCCCCCCCCACTATGGGGCCCATTTGTTTCCCACAAGAATGCCATTCCTTCCACATTCAATGGGGCACCTTTCGGAAGGTGATGCGGGACGAGATACGGCAGAACGACCACGAGTTGTTCCCGCCCCCTCATAACAAGATCGGCGCTTCTGCATCAGATTGCCGCCTGGTCCCCTCATACGACCACCCACGTAGAGAGGGTGTTGAGATCCTACGCAGCGTTTAAACTTCAGCCCTGCGGAAAGCTGCTGCGGGCGATGGAACAAAAAGTGCGGCGGGAACTAGCTGGTGTGGTCGTGGACGTGGGACCTCCTGCTGAAAATGATCCGTTTTCGCGAGAAGATCTTGATGCAGATGCTGCGCTCGGGGATCTGACAGCAGCGGTGGAGCCAGAGGAGAGCGCTGAAGTAGATGAAATTGGAACCGCAACAAGCACCACGACCCCGGAAAAGCCAATGACGCGGCAGCAGCGGAAAGCGGCGCGACTGCGGCGGGATCACAGAGGACCTTCAAACAGCAGCCAGGAGCTCGACAGACAGCAACAGCCCGCAGGAGCACGACAGCAGCAGCAGCATCTTCAGGACGAACCGGAGCAAAGTGAAAGTGAAAGTCCCACGACGTCGAAAAAGGATTTTTACCTGCTCCAGCGTTCGCTTCCGGGCATTGTGCGCGGGTTCCACGAGGTTCGGTTCGACACGTCCGACGCGTTCAAAACCCTCGTGAACCAATTGCTGGTGCAGGAGGCGGAAGACGTGGAAGGACAACATCTCGTGGTAATAGACAGCGCGTCAGACCTGTGTGCCTTCGCCGCCGCGGGCTACGCCGTCCCGCACGCGGCTTATGCGCGAGTGATTCGACGGAGTAGGCATGATGTCCGATCTCTGAGAAAGAGAGATGGAGCAGCAGCAGCAGCAGCAGAAGATGATGCGGCAGCAGGAGAAGACCCGTCGCCAGGACGAGAGGCAGCGGAAGTGGAAAACGAAAAGGAGGAATCAACCTCAGCGCAAGAAAAGTCATCTCTTGAAGCGTGGTGTGAGCTGGGGGCGCACTTCTTGCGACAAGTATTTACAGTTGATGTAGAAGTAGATGCACTTGTGGACGAAAGGAAGAGCGAGAGCTACGAAAAGCTGTTTTCCCTTGTGCTGCAGCACGTCCGGGAGGCCCTGGAAGAAGAGAAGCCTCCGGTCCCGCCCAACGTGGTACCGACGATGAGCGGTAGCAGGGACCGAGCACCAGGGAACGAAAGAAGTTCTCGGCTCCTGATCTGCCACCCCGGCGAGGTCGCGTTCCGGCGCGACGTCGCGAAAAATCTTGTCGTGCTCATGCGGGCTGCAGTAGAGGCGATGACGAGCAGGGGGAGCAGAAGGAGCAGTGAGGCGTGGCGCGACTTCCTCTTCTCGCCCGACAACGACATTGAAGGAGGCGAGAGCGTCGCGCAGAAGTGGCTCCGGCCGTGTGTACGAGAACTGATGCCGGGTGAGGTTGCGGTGGTCCTCAAAGCTACAACTTTGGCTACAACAACTCCTGACGAACATGAACGTGAGAACGAAGATCATTTACATTTGCAGCGGGCACTGATAGTGGAAGGGTGCCGGAAATTCCGGGCGATGGCTGCTGGCGATCAGCGGGAGATAGCAGCGGTCGCAAAGACGCAGACGCTTTCGGTTCCTGAACAACACGGCCAGGGCGGACTACGGTTAGAACCAGCAGCACAAACAACGCCCGAAGCGGCCACGGCTTTTCTCACGCTGTTTGAGAGGTACAGTGAAGGCATTTCGTTCGCAGGGTACCGGAGGAAATTTGGCGTTTGAAAGAGTGAATCAACCGGAAAGAATACGGCATCGAACTACCAAGTCGGCCCCTGATGTTGTTGTTCAAGTTCAAGCTCATCTTCACGCTAATATATTTTTTTCGGTTGTTGTATTGTATCGCCACCGGCTGCAGGTAGTGCGTCTTTTTCGGAATCTCAATCTGATTTTTTTGCCGTAGCGTTCACAGTATGAATGTCGTCGACGTCTGGCCGCGTTCACAGTATGTCGAGGAAGTCAAGTCAGTCGTTTTCCAGAGAACGACTTGAAACCCTCTCGCACTCGGTTATGGTTTTTCTGCTGGTCATCGTCTTTGATTGACTGCTATCCGTTCGTCAGACTCGGAGTCGGTGACTTTTTTCTCACTCGGTGGCGTACAGTTTCCCTTCCGCGACGGTGTGGCGCGCCGCACGGCCACGACGAGAGACGCTTTTCTTTATATAGTAGAGCCACGCGTTGCGCCATCAAATTTATCCAAGAACACAAGCAGAAAAAGGTTGTAGGGTAGTGTGACCCTTCTTTCTTTCGAAATCTGATTTTTTATACCTAGCTAGCAAGAGCTAGAGCTTCCCATTAACTGGCCGCGGCGTACCGGCAGACACCATTCGAGACGCCATCAATAAACATCTACTGAGTTTATTCCGCCGAAGGGAGTCGGAGAAAGTCTTCCGGCCAATATTATTGGCAATAAGAGCAAAAGCCCTCATCTATTCGCCTCGGCACAAAAATTCCCATACCCCTCCATAGAATAAATCCCATCGGCTTCGAATTCCATCTTCCGTAGGTTTCGAATTTTTGATGCCAAGAATCGACTGGTAGTGTCGGAGGTAGCACTCTCAAATCCGATAATTTTTTGATACTATACCTACGTACAATTGATTCACTTTTTTAATATTGCAAGAAGAACAAGGTGAAGGATCGATAACGATATAAAGGATGTTTCGCTCCGCTCTCCAGCGGCAGTTCCGGTTTAGCCGGGTTTTGAACCGGAATTCGCCGGTGCCCATCGCGGTTCAGGCGCGGCGGATCGCGACGTTTCGAAAAGAATATGAGCAGCACGTGGCCGAGCGCGAGGCCGAGGGCATCCCACCAACCCCCCTCACCGCGGCCCAAACGAAAAAAGTCTGCCAGTTGCTGGCGGAGAAGGACGGGGACGATGGTACTAGCTACTTTCCAATACTGCATTTTTAACTCTGGTGATGTCGGCAGCTATCGTCTAACATTTTCAAAATTTCGCTCATCTCGATATCGATGGATTTGGAGTTACTAACGGAGATATGGACCACTATCGCGGATCGATAGGTATCGGATGAAGATCCAATCTATCGGTCGTACCTATACCTGCTGCATCGAAGATTTCGATTTTCAATCGATAGCAATACCGACTAATCCACATCTTCGCTACTCCTGTGAAAATATCTCTCTCCAAACCAATGAATCGGTCGCCCATATTACAGCCGCGTGGCTGAAGTACCTGCTTACCGAGCGCGTTCCTGCCGGTGTGGACGACGCTGCGAAGGAGAAGGCGTTTTTCCTCGACCAGGTCGCGAAGGGCACGGCTAATTGTTCCGTGATTTCGAAGCAGGAGGCCACCGAGTATTTGGGGACCATGCTCGGCGGCTTCAACGTGCAGTGTTTGATCGACGCGCTGGACGATCCGGACCTCGCCCCGATTTCGCAAAAGGCACTGACGCACACGCTCCTCGTCTTCGACGCGTTCCACGACGTGGAGGAAAAGGCGAAGAACGGGAACGAGTTCGCGAAGGCGATCATGGAGTCCTGGGCAGAGGCCGAGTGGTTCCACGCAAAGCCGAAAGTCGCAGAGAAGATCACGGTCACTGTGTTCAAAGTGACGGGGGAGACGAACACCGACGACCTTTCCCCCGCCCCCGACGCGTGGAGCCGGCCAGACATTCCGCTGCACGCCAACGCAATGCTCAAGAACGAGAGAGACGGCATCCACAACGCAAAGCAGCAAATCGCAGAACTCAAAGAAAAAGGACACGCGCTGGGTACTGGTGATAGATACTTAATCTTAAATCTTCAGTTTTTATCTGGTGGAGGCTGGTTGTAGTTGTTTGTTTGTAGTTGCTTGCTGTTGCTTCTAGCTTGCGGTTGTTTAAAATGAAATGAATCAAGTTTATGGTGGAAAACGCGATTTTTACACGCCTTTCGCAGATTTTCTCTTTGCTGATCGATTAATAAGTTCAAGACAGCGTCAGTTTCTTCAGAATCAACATTGCCGGCGCCCGTGGCGCCATCGGTCTCTCCCAATATATAGCCTCCTGATGAAATAATCGATCGAAACATCGCAGCGTACGTCGGCGACGTGGTGGGCACTGGTTCATCCCGTAAGTCCGCGACGAACTCGGTGATGTGGTACATGGGGGAGGAGATCCCCTACATCCCCAACAAGCGGGCGGGGAGCGTCTGCATCGGCGGCGTGATCGCGCCGATTTTCTTCAACACAATGGAGGACAGTGGCGCCCTCCCTCTTGAGATGGACGTGAACAACCTGAACATGGGCGACGTGATCGACATCTTTCCCTACGAGGGCAAGGTGAAGAGGCACGGCACCGAAGAAGTGGTCACGGAGTTCGCGCTGAAAACAGAAGTGCTGCTCGACGAAGTGCAGGCGGGAGGTATAGTCGATTTAAGTTATTAACCTTAAAATGATCATGAGCTAAGCAGTCGATACTTTTTGGAGGAAATCTTCAGTAAGCTATCAATCTAATCTTCAACTTCACATTCGCTTGTTTGGCGAGCAGAGATGTGAGTTCTTTGAGGTGGATTTTGTTACTGAGATTCGGTTTCGGATTTTCCTTCGCGATAGATTCATCGCATTACGTCAAAAGCGCCCGGCCTAGAAA
>RXOD01005398.1:0-14325 GCA_005223375.1 Amoebophrya sp. AT5.2 | reverse complement strand
GTACGGCAGCTGCCGCTCCCCCGCGTCCTCGAAGAAGACGTTCGCATCGAGCCCGAGCAGCAGGGAAAACGCCTGAATCTTGTCCCGCGTGGTGGTCAGCGTCGTTTTCGGGTACAGTTTGTCGAGCGGGCGGGAGCTCGCGAAGGTACAGCTTTGCGCTGGGCCCGCGCAGGTGCTTCTGGTCGGCGTGAATACGACGCGGATTCTCACCGTCCACCGCTGCTGCTCCTCGGAAGGTGCGCGCTGCAGCGGGGGTCCTGGCGGATCGCCGTCCAGGCGCGTCGGCGAAAAAAGGCCACGAGCAGCTGGTCGCATCTGCGGCTCCGTTGAGTCATCGTCCAGGCCCCGGGGGGACAAGAAAGAGCCCCCGAAACGGGGACTGGATTCTGCTGGAGCGCCTCGAGCAGTGCTACCCCCCGCTGGCGTCGTAGCTTGTTCCCCGGCTCCGTCCTCCGCGCAACCGTACCCGGGTCCGAACACGTCAGCCAACAGGGCGTCGTCGGGTCCGAGAGATTCCATTAGCGACGGCAGCGGCGCTGGAGCGCTATCACCCTCGCCTGGTGAGGACGACGGGTCTTTTAACAGCACCACACTACCGACCTCGCCGAACTCCTTTTCAATTTCCGGAGCGAGGGTCTGCAGGAGGGCACTCTTCGCGTCTCTGATAGTGGTGGTTGCCGGGTCATAGTTCACGCGCAGGATCGTCGCATCGGAGCCAGCGGAGGCGACCTCGAGCAAGTGCGGGGGCCGTGTCTTGATTTGCTGCATTGCTATCTTTTTCTTCGTGCTTTTCAGTGGTGGCGCCTCCGTCGGATGGGGATGTATTTCAGCACTTTCCACCTGCCCCTCCTTCTCGGAGGACGAATCAGGCCCACCGCGATCGGTCTCGTTTCCTGCCTGCTGCGCTCGCAGTTTCACAGACGCGTCTCCGCGCTGGCGTGTGTGCCAGAAACTTCTGCGGCTGCTGTTGGCGTGCACTAGCGTGAGGGCCCCGACGAGCGCCAAGGCGGCACAACGTGGCGCGCGCCCCAACAATTCCGGAAACCGCGCCGGGAGACGACGAAGCACATCGCCCTGTGGAATGCCGGGCGGAGCGCAAGCGATGCCTGGCTTGGTAGAGCTTCCGCCTGATGGGAGCGCCCTGTGAGGACTCAGCGGGCCCACGCTCGCAGCATTCTGAATAACGGCCGCGGCGGGCAACGCGACCGCCAGACAAAGCAGCGCAGTCACCTGAAGCAGCACTTGAGAAAAACCCATCGTGCGCGCCTCCCTGTCGATGTCTCCGGATTTGTTGCAACTCGTTGCGGAAGGCGCGGCTTGCGGTTGCTGCCGTGTCGGCACGGACGTGATCGATAAAGCACGCACGCTTCTTGAAACGCGCCGCGCCCGCGTTGCGCTTCTGTGTCAAGATCCTTGGAAGAGTCACTGTGCAGTCAACTCGGAGTGTCTCTATAGGTCTACCACCAACTGTGCAGTCAACTCGGAATCAGGAGAGCCCGCCCGACGGAGAAAAGGCGAACTAAGGTGCTTGCTAGCGAGACGGCAGTAAAAAAAAACTGAAAGATATTTTGCTCAGTACCTGCTGCAGGTCTTTGGTTTCGAGTGCGAGGCTTTGTTGGTGGCATCGAAGTTCGTCCTTGTTTTCCAAGAGGAAGTTAACCTTAGGGCTAGACGTAGCTAGTCTGGCGGTGCTTGTGATCGTGTAGTCGCCCATGACTCAACATCACGTGTAGGAGATCTTGCACGAAAGACAGCGGATCCGCACGGTTTCCACGGCGAGTCTTTTCGAGAACAACGGAGACCACAAAAACACGAAGCAGCGACGCTCCACACATGTTTTTCAGGGCACGCGCTGGCAACAGCAACGAGGCGCCTTCTGCCCAGACAGAAACTGCGGCCGACGTCCTGGCGATCTGGTGTCCCGTCTCTTTCGGTCCCGACCCGTAAGCTGAGCGAACACCCGAACCAGGACACCAGCGGGCCAGATTTGCCCAACTTGTTGCGGGGGATTTGCCTCCACGAAATGCAAGCGCGGCGCGGAAAAAATTCGCGCGACGGCGTCAAAAATTCCACGCACTGGCGTGGTCTGGGCGGCTGATTCCGAAGGAATCCGACACGCCGCGCACGCGCCTGCGCATCTGCCGGGCGCCTGGGCCCGCACGATCACAGCAGACACGCCGCGGAAAAATTTCGCACGACGACGCCGAGAACTCTCGGGCCCAAGTGCGGCCCACCAGGCTGATTCTGAAGGAATCCGAGGCGCCGCGTGCGTCTCTATGCATCTGCCGGAACCGTAGGCCGGCGCAATTGACACAAATGCGCCGCGGAAAAATCTCGCGCGACATCATCGAAAAATCCTGCGCGCGCGCGTGGTTCGCGCCACAAGTTCCGAAGGAATCCGACACGCCTAACCGAAAGCTAGTAAGTAATCTAGGGTCAAAACCACTATTTCAACCACTATTCTCTCACTGCTCGCTCAGGGGAACAACGTTCTTTCCTTATCCCTTCCAGCCTGCTAAAAGTTTGTTGTAGGTAGACTTGAGCCCCCACCGGACGGTGGGGACTCCATTCACAGAAGCAAAGCAAAAAGGTTCGTGGTGGTGCATTGTCCCATCGATACTTTAGTATCGTCTTTTGTCTCTCGTGTGTCGAATCCATTTTCACAATGCTCTCGCAAACAAAGGTCCCAACCTCTCACAAGTGGCACAGGCAACAAATGATGAAACATACAGCCAGCTGTAAAGAAAACCGACTGATGAATAGAAATGACAGGAGGTGCCGCAGATGATTCTATTCGTCTAGGCACCGTTCCCAAAGAAAAGTTCAATCCAAAAATTGGAATTCCCAAGCAAGAAAGAACAAAACCGAAGGTACTTTACGACACAAGGACTGGTCTACAAGCGTTGATCAGTAAGTTCATTTGGATGGGTATTATAGGGGTGGTTCTAGGTGAATTGTCTAATTCATTTTACACAATTTCCCTTAATAGAAGTGCCAAAATTGTTAGATCTAGCAGTACTGAATTTAGATATTTTTAGTGCTTCGTAGGTGATATTCCTATTGAATTTAAGGACAACTTCATGCTCCCAAATCACAGCTCCATCGTCCCATTCCCAATGCAGCCGCAAATTCCCCACATCCTCCCCAGTTTCCACCCTTTTCGTCAATTCACAGCCACCGCATGTTATCGCCCGTGTAGTGCAGTAGAAGAAGAGATGGTCGATCTATGCAGGAGTACTGCGGAAGTTGGTACGTTTTTGATACCGATCCTTCTTTTTGTAGATCGAGCTATCTCATTAATTTCCCATATTCTTCAAATCCTTGTAGAAAACGGTCTTCACGATTTTACACTTCGTCCCCGCACCAAGTACCCCATCGGGGCTCACCCAGTGCATCCAGGGTTTTGATTTCGGTCCCTTCCAAAAGTCAGCGCACACCTGGCGGCAGCCACTCTTGTCGAGGTAAACAGAGTCTCGTCGTGCATCAATGTCTGAGCAAGAAGGTCCTCCTTCCTGCGGCTGGTTATTGCGTCGTACAGGATGCCACAGTTTCGCCAGCGGCTGATTTCCGTGCTCGTATTCCCACGTCAGCGATTTTTCGTTCCATCGCTCCGACGCTAGTAGTTCTTCTTGTTCCAGTTCTCCGTATCCTCCCGCGTGCTGTTCAACACATTTAGCACCGGCAGAGGACGGAATCTCGGAAAATGAATTTGGTGTTGCGGTTGAAGAAGTAGATGCCGCCGTAGATTGCTGTACAAAGGCAGCTGCTTTCGTCGTGCTTGCAACAAGTTCAGCAGAAGAGCTGGTAGTTTTTCTGTTCATACGCTGTACAGATGGTGCTGCAGCCGTCGTGACTGCGTGAAATGGCGACTTAGTGACGAAGTTCTTCTCGCCGGGGAGTAGCTGTTCACCCCGCTCGCGCTTGAAGAACGTTGTAGTTCCGGTCCACTGTCGCTCAAGTTCAACTGGAAGATGTGCTCGTTCTCGAATTCTCCAACTGTCGGTTTCAGAAACTGCAGCTTTCGCTCCTCCGAAGATCCACTTGGTTTTTCGTCGATCTCTCAGGCGTCGCATCTCCGCCGACGTTGGAAACTCCTTTGTCTTTGGGGTAAACCGCGTTTTTCGCGGCTCCACATGTACTCTTGTTACTGTCTGTTCATCCTCGATCCAGTAGTCCTCCCCCTGCTGGAAGCAGCAAACACCAGTTTCCGCCTCTTTTTCCGGTTTCTGCACCCGCATCTCCCGCAGTTCAACCTCCTTCTCCTCCTGGTTTTCCTCCTCGGTTTCCGCCTGGATCCTCAGCTTCCTTTCAACAAAGTCTTGTATTACTTTCTGCACCCGATCGTCGCTGATTCCCCACACCGCTCCCAAATACAACAACTCCGGAATCACGTCTCTGATTGCCTTTGTTAACGGGTCGGCCCAGTTCAGCGCGCCGGGTATGTGCACCAACGTCAGGACTCCCTCCTCCTTCAACTGCTGAAGCGCAAAGAAGTCGAGCCGCAAGTTTTTCTCGTTGGGCTCGGTGACGATGTTTTTGTTGTCCACGAGTTGTAGGACCCCGCCCGCAAGCGATGTTAGGTGAAGGTCCAATGCAATCTGCGTAGCATACATTAACTCCGCATTTAGCATCCTCTGTGCCAGCAGTTCCACTCCAGTGGAACTGTTGAACACCCTCTTTGGCAGTTTAGAAAACTGACTGAGAGTGCTAAAACGTCTACTCGCCGGCCCCGCTAGGTTGATGGTGCCTCCTACACGCTTCTTCGCCGCGTCCGCGCACCCAAACATCGAATGCTCGTGCAGGCTCCCCAACCTAGCTATCCTTCGACTGCTGGATTCCGAATCCTGCGCCAAAAGAATTAGACCATTGAGGTCGTTTACGTAGAACTGTACGTCTTGCCAGCAGGTTGCATTTTCAGCTGCGATCAACTGTCCGGCAAGCTCCGATACGCACTCCGCGATCAATCCATTCGCTTTTGTCAACCAGATGAGTTCTCCGACGCGCCCGCGAAACGGATTGGCAACGTTCTTCTTCTGCCATTTTGTTTTCGCTCGATTCCGTTCGATGATGTACTTTTCCACCTCCTCCTGGTCGATTGTGCGAATTTTGGAAGTATACGATTCTTGTGACACCACGTATACCACCTCCTGCTCCTGGCTGCAGCCACGGAAAAGGTCTTCAGCTGTGCATGGCACTGACGGCGCAGTGGGATAGTCGAGGAGCCTCTGGTCCCGCGACAGTCCAAACGTCTTCTCCTCCAGCAGTAACTGCTCCTCAGAAACTACTGACGCGAACGATGACACCTGGATGTCATGCTCCTCCAGCGCTTGCTTGTTCTTCTCCAACATGTTGTTCAGCTGGTGTTGTTCTATGCCGGCCGGGACGCAGTATGTTTCTCTACCGATGAAAATATCCCTTGTTCCCGGCGCCAACTTCCCAAAGCTCCCTAGTGGAAACTTTCTAAACAGTGCGTACAATCTCAGCATGAACAACTTCGTTCCTCCACTGGCTGTGTCGTCAACGTGGCTGCCCATCGCGCCAAGAATCGCACCGCGCTGCTTGAAGTGCATGGTCATCGAATCTGCTAGCTTCGCTGTCTTCGGATTTAGATACTCTGCTTCCGTCGACGGAGGAAATGAAGCTTGTGGAAGCTCCTGATCCCCACCGCATATCACTGCGGCCGCGCCCTCGATGTTGTCTGGCTGGAGCTCGTCGATTTTTCGCACCTGCTCCCAGTAGTACTCGTCCACCCGATTCTCCTCAATCACGCGTCGCTCTGCTGGTGTGGCAAAGGAGACCCAAAGACATGGATCGATTAGCGACTGCCGCAGCTGGAGGGTCTTTAATGCAGAGTGGAAGGTGCGCTGCCAGTTCGCTGGGGCATCTTTGCACCCATAGATGCTGGCCAGCAACTCTACTACTTCCGACAGTCCAAATTCCTCAGACATCTGTTGTATGACTTTGGGGACTGTCATCCACACTTCCGAGTACGGGTTCTTGTGATAATCTTCGCCGTGCGCCTCCTGAAACTTCATTCCCTTGAGGAACGCCTCCTTGATATCTCCATACCACAAGCTGTTCCGGGTCGCTTGGCAAAACTGCATCAGGAAGAGAAAGGACGTGTCCGACATTGTGTGACTGCGACAATTCAACCCCTCTTCCCCTTTTCCAAATCTTTTATCTTCAAATCCACGGCTGACCCACCTGGACTTGATCCTGCTCACCTGTCCTGTGCCCAAGTCGATCTTGATGACGACGACGAGCCGGGACGTGATCACGTTTGATGCAGAAATGTCTTTCCGCTTTGCGGTCCGCCCGAAAATACCGCGTTTCATGACCGCTTGCACCTCGGATCTCACCGAAGGTATGTAGTACGACTGAAAGCCGAACTTTTCGGCAGCGGCGGCGTCAACTTCAAGAGCAGATGATTTGGCCCCCGCCGTGTACAGTTGCGTTTTTTCGTGTGCGTCGTGCGTTACTTCGTAGAACAGACGCGCAACCCAAAAGTCCTCCGCCGGACTCCACGTTTCTGCATCTGTTGACACGAACTCTGGCGGCAGGTTGTCTCCCCACCGGACGATGATGCTGTTTCCTTTGTAGAGGGATGGCGAGTGAAGTTTGTTTTTCGAGACCTCGACCGCCGTCACCACATAATCGATATCTCGACTATCTTTGTTGTTTAAACTCTCCTTTATCGGCTTCCCGTTGAGCATCTGGCTAAATAAATAGCAGAGCCCATCGGAATTCATCATTTTTCCATGATGTCTGCTTTTTGTTCCGAGTTTGTCGTTTATCTGCGGGATGACGCTGAAGTCGTAGGCCCGCTCCACGTTGCTGACTGGACTGTCGCCCGCCGGCGTGAGAAACACCTGCCCCCCTGCAACCTGCAGCCGCATCGTCGACGCGCAATCCTTCAGTGCCTCGCTGAGTGCTGCATGTGCTTGTCCATTCTCGAACAACCGGTCCTCGGCGCCCAAGTGAATAACTGTTTTGTCTGTTACCGGCCACGACTCTGCAAGTTTGGATTGTGTGAGGAAGGCTGCTGCAGGCACACTGCGCAACGGCTGTGTTTTCCTTCGCACAGGACCATATGTCGACTGCTTCTCCTTCGCTTTCTGCAGCTGCTCATCGATCAACTCCTCACTCTCGTCGTGGATGTACTGAAACCGCTGTTGCCACTGCTGCGCACGGTCCAGCACGTTGCCGTCGGAAAATTCTGTTTCCCGATTAAGGTCATCGTCAAAAACTGCGTCTTCAGAAGGTTGCACTTCCGGACGCAGGAACTGTTGTACAAACATTCCGCCAGTCTTCTTGAAGACAGTTCGTCCCAACCACTTGCGATTGCCGTCGAGTTCTCGTTGTCTCCTCGACTTCTTTCCCTTTTTCCACTTGTCCTGGAACTCCACCTCGCCTGTTGGTGAATCAAGAAAGATCGCATACGTGGTTCTATGGCCGCTCAGCAACTTGGGGTCGTATCGCGGCAGGTCGTGGGCCGTGGGCTCGTGCCGTCGAGTGCGTGGCAAAACGTGCCAGCGGATCAGTTCAGTAGCCGTCTCTGTCCAGCGATCGTCTATGCCTCCCTCGTCTCCACCCGGGCCATCCGAAGAATCGTCACCCAACGACGAATTATCGGCAGGAGATGATACCGAAGACGGTTCAACACCATCTTCAGCTTCATCTTCGCTTTCCTCGTCATCGAAAAAGTCGATCACCCGTCTGGACCCCTGTTTAAACTGGAGAGGAACGCGAGGTCGCTGTTCTACTGGTATTTCCGCAGCGTTCGGCTTGCCGTCGCCGTGTTTCATTGACATGTGCTGTTGCAGTCGCTTTGCGCTGGTGCACAGCTGGTTGCAGATGGGGCATGCGTGTCCCCGCTGATTTCCACCAAGGCCGGCGCTGGTGTTTGTGCTAACGCCACCCTCGACCTGTGTTAGTGGATCTGCAAAGAATGGAACTTCATTTTCATACGCAGTCCCGAGGCGCTCCTCCAACTCCTCTGCGAAGTCGCCATCCACATATGCTTCCAGCGCGACGCCGAGCGGGTCCTCCGTGTGCAGGGCGATGTCATGCAGGTGGTACTTTTTGATCCCCTGCCCTACCCTGATGTCTGCTCCATCGTGATACACCGTGACCACTTCACCATCGATGAAATGGCGGAACTTGCCGTCCTGTCGTCGTACAGCAACTTCCATGTGTGGTGATAGACGACTCGCATCTACGCACCGCTTGTAGCTGCGACCGACGAGTTCGCGGCGGCGCAACAATTGTTCAGCATCATGATTTCGGATTGCACGTCGAACAGCGGCTTGGATTTTTGCCTTCGACCGAAACCACTGGTCGAGTGGTTCGCTTCCGTCACCGTCCTCCAAATCTTCTCTCAACACCTCCCAATCCCTGGCTCCGCTAAAGTACCCACCGCTCGACAAGTTGTAGGGCGATAGGGCAGTGCCCAAAATCGGAGTGGAGTTGATCTGGAAGCAGTGTTCGGTCAGCAACTCCCTTTTTACCACCATGTCCAACTCATTGATGTCCGAGTCCGCCTCCGTCGCCAGGAACTCGCTCACTGCCTGGTCGACTCCATCCTCGAGTACAACTCGCTGTGCGCGTGACCAGATAAGTGCAGCAACATGAGGATCGTATGGCTCCATCGTGAGTTTTCTCACGTTCGTTCGATGTCCATGATTCATTCTCTCGATTTTGCTAATCCGGTGCGGCGCCTTGTACCCAATCGAGATGGGACGAATGTTTAACGACACCAATACCTTGCGGAACAAGGTGTTGTTAAACTCCGTCCCCTCGTCAAACAGGATACGCTCAGCACTTCCTTGGCTTACCAACCGCATGAGGATCACCGCCCTCACCGCCGCCCCCGTCAAGCCGCCATACATCTGGTCCGAGAGTTCGCACGCCCGAAGCCGGGTGCACGAATCAGTGATGTACACCGATTTCCCTAACTTCGTGCGCATGGAATCAATTATCCACGTCATGTTCTTGTCGGAACTAAATTGCAACAGGCTGCCGCGCTGCCTAATCCCATTTGCGTCATCATGCTCAATGCACTTCTTGCACATCGAACGAATCCTTTCCATGGCCTTGCGTGCTTGTCCGCGAAACAGCCACTTCAGCGACGAACTGTGTCCCAGCGTCTCGCGCTGCTTCTTCAGCCATGACAGTTCAGCGACAGAAAGATCCGGGAATTCTTGCTGTAGAATCGTGTCCAGGTCCTGTTCCGCCGACGATGAGGAACTACTAGTTGATGTCTGTGGTTCTCCCTGCGAAGGTTGTTCTCCCCACGACGGCGGTTCTCCTCCTCCGCCTCCGTTACTTCCACTTGACCGCTCCTCGTACATTTCCTCCTCCCCATCCTCGCTCCCGTTCAACCCCGCCACTTCCTCTCCACTACTAGCAAATGCTGCTGCACCTACTACTCCATCCAGAACACCAATCATTTCCTCTCTCATCTTCTGACCGTACTCGCCTCCTAAAATCATGTAGGAGCGAGCCAGCAAATGTCTTTCATCTTCAGTGATTATTTCACTTTCTTCTTCATGCTTCTTCGTTGCTCTCACTCGTGCCAATCGTGCCTTTTCTTGGGCCTGGGCTGCTGCCTTGGTCTTGATCGTCGGGTTGTTTACGGTGAGAGCGGAAATGGCCTGCTTCCTTATGCGCGGGTCGTGGCGAATCTTGCGACGCGGAGTAACGAAGAATTCTTGGTCAACTTGTTCAGCTGGTATGAATTCAATCTCCAACATCGCGATGGGCGCGTCCGGGTACAAATCCACGCGCTGCCCTTGAATTGTAGCGAAGGGGTTGTCGGTTGGTTGGTCCTCAGTATCGTAGCACGCGTTCACTCCGTACTGCCGAATAAACGGCTGTCCTAGGAGGATGGGAAAGTTCGATACTGTTCCTTGGTCCACCACCTCGAACCACGCCCCGTAGACTTTACTCGTTGTCTCCTTGTCGCCACGCGTTGTGCGAAAATACAAGAAGACCCGAGTTGTCGCCATAGGTGCTGATGATGCTTCGCCTTCATTCGCCATTGTCCCGAAGCAGACCGGAACGCCTGACTGTATGACGCCGCCGCGACTAAAGCTTTGTGCCATTGCTGCAAGAGAACCAGGAAGGCAGTTGTGCGACGAATCAGTGTCGAGGCCAACTGGTCCACCGTGCTTTGGATATTTATTCGTGTTCTTCAGGCTGATCAGGGCTTGCCCATATTGCACAAGAGCAGCCCTTTTCACAGTCCCGGTCACTGTTTTCTGGCGCTTTGGCAGTGGTCTGTCCGAGGACGTCTCCGCGGAAGACAAGCTGCTTGCCAGTTGATCAGATGAAGATGCTGCAGGATCCGACGACGATGAAAACTTGTTCAAGATCGGGTACTGCGGCTGAGTGATTTTTGTCTCATGCATGATGTTACCACCAGGTGCTGTAAAGTTGGTCTGCTTTGCCACCTCCTTCAACAACTTGCGTCTCACGCCCCTGGCGATATTTCGGCGGGCCCTGTAGGACAACGAAGCTGACGACGAAGAGGATGTAGGTTCCTCAGCATCGCCGCCTCCACCGCCACTCGAAGATGGTTCTACACCCATGCTGGTGTCTGAACTGGTGTTGTTTTTAGTGAGCTGCGACGCTGGATCTGTGGATCGGGACGCCGGTCTAGATGGAGGATCAAAAGATGGTAGCGATCCGTCTTTTTCTCCGCCTGTTGCATGATTGTTGCCTGCTGGCGAACTGGATGGAACATGTGACTCATTTTGATTTTCTGGTTGATCACTGGGCCGATAGACGCTGACGGAGGACTCGAACTGTTGTTCGCTGGGTCCGGCGGCTGTAGGTGCTGCTGGGTCCTCCTGGTCGTTCTGCTCCAATGACTGCGTGGTCATTCGTGCGTCAATTTCGCTTGCCCGCACTTCTGGTTGTTGATGAATGTCGGAACTGCTTTCGTGCTGCGCCGACGGAATATTTCTGGATGATGCAGTTGGGGCTCGCTCCGCCAAAATGGAAGAACTCGCACTCGCAGACTGCTTGGAACTGCTACTCGTTGATGTAGATGTTCTTGTTTGAGGTATCTGCGACCTGGGCATCATGACGACGTCCGAGGGTACTGCAGACTGTGGCACCTGCGAGCCAGGCATCATCTCCACGTCGGAAACTGCCCGCACACTGCTACTTGGTACTGGAATTCGTGCTGCCCGCGGTAGGGAACCGAGAGTGTCGCTCGTTGTTCCCCGCGGTGTCGCCGGCAAAACCTGACTTGTTATTGGAACCGGCAGACTTTGCCGCGAGGCAGTATCCGCCAATTCCTCATCGCGAGTAGTGCGTGAAGGGAATTCTTCTGTGTTTGTCAAATTATTCCCAAGTTCTGCATTCTGAAAGTTCGAGTCCGATAAGCTATATTGGTACGTCTCCGGACGTCCAATGGACGTTTGTTCAGACTCTCGCATCGAGATGTCCCTGTTGGAAGATGGTTCTTGCGTGGTCGTCTGTCGAATGACGGGCTCGAACTCCTGCACGAAATCGCTTTCCTGCGGGAACGACGCAATCAGCTCCGGCTTGCCGGCTGACGGCATCACCACTACTGCTTTTCCTTTGCCTGGATCCACAGCTTCCCCATGAAAATGCCCTGCACATTCATTCTTGTCACCCAACTCGACTTCCACTTTTATTTTCGTTACTGTGCACAGTGCTGTAGCGCTTTCTTTTGTATTTTTCTTTCTCTTTCGCCGAGATTTCGATTTTCCACTGTAGTTACCTCCCTCTGCCGGACCTACAGCCGTCTCTTCTGGTTGCTCCAGTGGCAGAGGAGTATCGTTACCTCCCTCTGCCGGACCTACAGCCGTCTCTTCTGGTTGCTCCAGTGGCAGAGGAGTATCGATACTTCACGACGCGGCGCCGCCCGACGCCTTCTGCTCCGCATTCTTCTTCGCCTTGGCGTCGTCGTTTTTCTTCTTGTTCTCGGCATTGCGGTCTTTACGCCACTGCTCCAGCTTTTTCGCTTCCTCCGGGTGGTTCTTCTCGAACTCCTTCTTGCACACTGCGATTTCCTTCGCCGTGTGTTTCCGCAAACAGCGTCCCTTTGTCAGCAGGTTGCGGCACTTGTCACCGAAAGAACACGGAGTTTCGCGCAGCTGCTGAAGCTGCTCCGGGGTGAGTTTTTGTCCCCCGGCATTAAAGCTGAGTCCATCATGATTCACGAGCGGGTCGTTCGGCGCGGTCGTCGGAGCGTGACTCGGTCCGCCAGCATTCACCTCGGACACCACGGGCGGGCACACCAAGCCGTACAGGGACTTTCCTTGCGCGGCGGAGAGGAAGTCATTGTATTCCCCCGTGTGGTTGTGCTCCCCTGCTTTCAGCGACGACCCGAACAACGAGTACAACTCCTCGATGAAGTTTTTCTCGAAGTGCGTGTTTTTTAGCTCCTTCCCGCTGTCGTCGTAGCAGTCTGTGTTGACGATGTTCAACCGGCGCAGCTGGGTGCGGATGTTCAACATGTTGTTCGAAGCCTTCGGGTTGTGCGTCTGCCGAATCGCGGTGCGCGCCCACGGCTCCAGCCGCAGGGAAGTCATGATGTAGTTGTATCGCGATTGATCGTTGCGACAGGTTTCGCCGAGGACCTGCTTTTCTTTATTAAACACATCCTTCAGCGCCGTGAGCCACATCATCGGACTCACCCCCTTCTTCCTCTTGACGAGAGGAAGCAGTCGCTGCATCTCCTGCTCGATCCAGTCGACCATGGGGCTTTCCTCCAGCACCATTTCCTGCATGATTTTCACCAGATCGGGCCCGTTGTCTTCCGCGATCTGAGCTGCAGACGGGAAGCCGTCGAAGCAGTTGTCGGCAACCTGATGACCGATTTCCTCCAACTGCCACCGCGTCTTCACCATTCTCACCGCCCAGCGAAACAGCGCGGCCTGCCAGTTCCGGAAAGTCTTTCCTTTCCGCGTCGGAGGATGGTAGAACTGATCTCGAATCTTTTTCAGTCGATCCTTGTCCTTGTTCCACTCCTCATCGGTCAGTGGCAGCACCGCGTACAAGGTTTCCCACGGCTGCGTGTAGGCACGCTGATGTTCAAAACAGTCGTGATCATCCTTTTCGTCCTCGTCCATGATGGCCCGGATTTCATCCAGCGCGACGGACTGGTCTTGCAGCTGTTGCTTGATTTTCGAGTGTTCCTTGCCGAGACCTTCAGTTTCGATCTCGCTGGCGGAGCGACCGCGGCGCACTTCGTCGATGAAGAGATTGCTTTTCTCCAGCTCTGCATTGGCTAGCAGTGCTTGCGCCTTCGCTTCCTCCACCTGCGCCTCGCAATCCTCTTTCACCTTCGTCAGTTGATCCACGTACTCCTTCTTCTGATCCTTCATCATTTTCTCGAATTTGTCGATCAGTTCGTCCGTCGCCGACGACGAAGAAACTGCACTGGCAACTTCCTCTGTTTCCTTGATGCGTTTTTCCAGAAACCGCACCTTGGCTTTCAGCTCCGCCTGGCGGTCGATAAAATCGCCGCAGAAGAACTGTGTCAACTTCTCAAAGCACGCCATGTTAGCTGCTTCGGAAGAAGAAGAAATCAAAATCCCCGCTGGGTTCGGCAAAGTGCAGCTCCCCCGATGCAGGTGTTAGTTCAGGGCTCCGGTTCTGGTTCCTCAACCGGAAGAATTCTGATGTCGTTTGTGGTCACGTAAATATCCCGACCACTGTGTGTGTTCTCGATCAGCAGAAGGCTCTCCTGCTTATTGATTGCTCGAATAAATCCCACTGCCCAGCTGCTGCCCGCGGTATTGTATGCTACAGTTTGCCCAATTTGCAAACTCCAGCCGCCCGGCATTCAAGTACAGCTAGTTGTGGTCGATATGATGGTTTTTAGGGTTGTGTTCTGTGACGATGTTGCGCGAACAGAGGACAAACCGGAAACCGCAGCTGGGGTACACCTGCAGTACTAGTTTGCTGGTTCTGCTTCTGACTCCGGTTCGTTCACGTCGAACTCGCCGTGCTTGCGCTCGTACCACCAGCCGTTGTCTTTGGCCTGGATGGAGTAGTCTTCTAGCCAATTGTCGTACGCAACAATGACTCCGGTCTTGCGCTCGTCCACGAAGATGCCGTCGCCCTTGTACACGGATGCGATGAATACGACGGTAGTGCCGATGGGGAAGATCATACAAACAGTGCAGACGGGCACTGTAGTTGATCTCGCGGCGTTGGCGAAGTTGTTGCTCGTCGCAGGACACTGAGTATCTGACTCCAAGTGTTTATTTTCTGCGCAGGTTCCGGAAGTAGAGTTAGCTCACAAGGAGCTCTGGCCTCACCATAACCGAAAGCTAGTAAGTAATC
>RXOD01005397.1:0-14331 GCA_005223375.1 Amoebophrya sp. AT5.2 | reverse complement strand
CTGCGCGCGCTGCTGGAGCTTCCGGTGTACACGACGCGATTGTCCTGGTCGGTCTGAGTCTGTCCGGAAGCTCCGACGCTGCGCTGCGCTCCGGAAGAACCGGGACGGGCGCGGTTTGCGGATCCAGGCCGAACCGATCCGGGTCGAGAAGAGGAAGCGAAGAAGGATTCGTCCGTGGAGATTCGCTCCGTCGAGAACATGTTGGATTCGGCGGGGGCCACCAAATCGTCGGTTGGCGTCGGGACACGGGCGTCGAGGCTGGTTTGATTTTGGGATGTTCAACTAAACATGCGGAATGATCGCTTCCACGAGCAGACACAAACTGCATCAACGAAAAAGAAAATTGGTCATACTCGTGCCCCGCCGCCTTTGCGTCCTCCACGTGAATCTTTTCGATTATCCTCTGCGACAGCGAATCCGGCGTGGGAAGATGTGCTCTGCGAACAGTTCCAGGATCAAGGTCATTCAACAGCAACTCCAGCCACGCGTCTGGCAAGGGCTCCGGCACCGAAAACTCGGGCGGTGGAAGGTACAAAAATCTTTCGTAGAGACGCTTTGGGGTGTACACCGCGTCAAACACGTCACCGCCCGTTATCTGTGGTTCGACGTTAAATCGCGCAATATTATATCGTTGAAGATGAAGCACGAGGCAAGGCAGACCAAGAGCGAGTCTGATCAAAAACAATCTCTCTGTGGGGTCGGTTTTTCAGGACGCTGGACGATTGCTGTGACGTTTATTGTCGGCTGATGTTGAATGTAGTTTTTCTCGTAACTAAACGTAATTGTGTCCATATCAAAAATCATGGTCAAGAAGCGGTCGAAACTCAAACTTTCTCAAGTTGGAAAAGAAAACGTATACATAGTTAGACTGTGAGTTACTTACCCCGACGCTTATGTCCAGATTTGTGTAGCCGATTGCCCCCTGCTTGAAGGGCAGTTTGAAGCTCTTCATCAGCGCCCTCTCGAGCGCTAGCTGCTGCATCGGGACGTAGACCGCCGCCACATTCTGTCCGTCGGCACGGAGAAAGATTTTCATTTTTTGGTGCTCCCTTGCCCACTGCACCAGCCCCTGCTGCGTCTTCGCCATCACGTGGAAGGCCTTGAAACTGTACGCCCGCCCGATTAGGCTTCCTTCCGGTGCCCGGTACTGAATCTCTACCTTAGAAGATGTAGATCCCGCTCGCTCTCTGGCACTTGGTCCTTCTCCACCTTCATCGTTTGTTATTCTTTCATTTCCAGCATTTTTTCGATTTCCGTCTAACCTCGCAGTTTCCGGCACTGACTCACCAGCTCGTCCTGGGAGGTTGCCGATGCCGCCGGGGTCGCGGCAGCTGACCAAAGGAATCGTGACCACGTTCTCGAAAACCTCCATCTGCAGGTCTAAGTTGCAGTTTTTGTACCGCTCTGGTATGCCCGTCGCCTGCCGGAAGTAGAAGATCAGGCGGTACCGCAGCATCGGCTCTTTGAAGCTGTATACTTTGGCCGTGTTCTGCAGCTCATCGAGCTGCTTAAACGTCATCAGCGACACGGGCTCCACAGGAGCCACCGTTGCGGTCTTGAGCAGGTCGTGGTCCAGCTCAAAATTTTCCGGCATGGTGGACACGTTGGCGTGCGCTTTTCGCACGCGCACGTTCGGGAAGTACCGCGGGAGCTGTGCACACGAGCGCACCCCCTGCTGGAAGCTGTTTTCCTGGAAGAATTGGGCGTACTTCTCGCCGACGTCGAAAAGCTGGCGAAGCTCGTTCACCAGGGTCCAGCAGCCGCGACAAACCCTGTGCAAGGTGTAGTTACTGGCGTCTCGGGCACAGGAGGAAAGAGTGGTGGCGTTCCAGGAAAAGTGCAGGCCGAGTCGGTTCGCCTGCTCAAACATGTCTTGGATGGTCAACGTGTGGCACTCGTGGGGAAGCTCGTTAGGCAGGTAGCTGCAGTCGCAAACGCCGCACTGTAGTTACGTTTTCCGATTGCAGGGTTTCATTGATTTTGGGAACGAATCCGATTCCGAAGCGAGAATAGCGATAAAACACATCAATGCTCGTGGTGGAATTTCCATGAAATAATTATGTCAATGCAGCAGTAAAAAAGATACCCGTGTGTGCACGAGCTTGTCCTTGAATGCGAAGGAGTCGAGCTTTTTCTCGATCTTCAGTGCATAACCAAACCGCTTGCTCGGTCTGATCTTAAACGCGCGCACTTGCAGCAGTTGCAGCAAGTCGATCTTCGCTTTCTTCTTCGGCGCCTTCGGCCCGTACACGCCCGTCAGCTGGAAGCCGCTCATACTAAGTATTGACGCGGTCGAGTCCTTCCGCGTACGTTCTACGACGTCGTCCTCGTCCGCATCAATGAAGTCGCAGACGAACTCATCGAACTCCAGCCCGGCTTCGGTGCCCAGCCAGACCAGCAGCTGCCGCATTACGCCGTCGAGAGAGGCGTACGCTTCCGACTTTGTCGGCACAACGTCGACTGCGCCCTCTTCATCAAATTCGGGCTTCTTCTTGGGCGGTGGATCTGGTTTTTTCTCTTCCTCCGGGGGCTTCTTGTCGGCGTCACCTAGGTAGCGAAGTTGTAGGAGGCGAGAATTGAGAACTGGAAAAACTACTGCCGAACTTCTTACTTTCGTCTTCTTTGTCTTGTGCCAAGGATCAAATCCAAAACGTCAACGCATCAGCGTCGGGCAAAGAGTAGAAATTAAACTAGAAAAACTAGCTCGATCGTCCTTGCTTCTGCCGCAAAGCGTCTCTAGCCCGTGGCCACCTTCGGGTGACCCGATGACCACGACTCGGGTGGGTCTTATAGTATCGCGCCACAGGATCAGGATGAAAATCAGGATACAAAAGAAACGGCACGGCGCTCTCCTCGTTAAGTGTGTGGCTTCCATGCAGTAGGTACGGGTAACGCCTCACTACTGCATGACGAGCATGGACACAAAACGAGCGCAAGAAATAGGTGGAGGCGAGAGTAAATTCATTTTTTCAGCACGACTTTCACTTTCGACGAGGAGAAGAGAGAAGCACTAACCAACGCGAATCATTTCTATATCGTACTGCCTGCAGTAGCGGAACAAAGCAAGTGTTTGAAATCTCCCGCACCTTCTTCCCCAGCACCTTCCACCCCCTCCATTTTCGGCGTTTTTTTCGGACTTTTCGCCCTCTCGATCCCTTTCTTCGACCTGTCCGGGACCGGCACTTTTAGGTTCCGTTTATTTTTGTTTCCGCTGTTGAGTTTTGCGTAAAAGCAGCCCTGCGACATCGGGATTTGGTTCCGCACGATGTATTTCTGGATCGGCATGTCCCGCCGCCACACCACGCGTATTATGTGGTTGTACCCGCCTCTCGCCTTCACGTACTTTTGAATGACCGTCGTCGGCATGTCGAACCTCTGTTTCAAAAACTCCTCCATCAGGTCGCGGAAGTCGTTGCCGTACATCAGCTTGACGCTGTTGCAGCGGCCCTGTGCCGTTTTCATCACCGCAACCGGCAGCGTCGTGTGCTTCTTCGTGTCGACGTCGTCCTGGTAGGTACGCAAGACTGCCATTCGGTCCACCTCGAACTGCTTGTAAACGTCGCCGATCTCGAACTCGTCCTTCATCTTCAACAGCAAACCCTCCTCCGTGTGCAGCCACAGCGGTTTCGGAAAGTTGTTGTCGAACACGATCGTGTCTGGGATGCGGCACGGGAGCTGGAGCCGACGGTTCTCGATGAGATCGTGCCGCCGTTGGCCGGTGGACCGCCGAGAAAGAATCTTCCAAAAATCCGCAAGCGGCTTCACATGCTCGTACGAATCTGGAGGCGGGGTGTGGTTTGTGATATGTTGCAGCTCACCGGCATGGAGGACACGATGAAAACCAAAAAAATGGCGGAAGTAGAGTACTGCGATTACTTATCAAGAAACGGGGCTCACAATGATCATGACACACATGTAATAAACGGCGCGCAGCCCTCCATTTGTCAATAGTAGTACCCTCGTATTCCCGTCCATTGTAGGATAGTTTTTCCCTCAGTTGGTCCAGCGTGGTCAGTGCTGGGTCTTTCGGAGGCTCCCCAGCGGCGGCCGCCCTCGGTGCTGCGCTGTGCTCCCCCTCGCGAATCGGCGGTGGTTTCAGATCCGGATTTGCATTCGCGGTGTTGAAGAAAGACTTCATCGTCTTCATCTTCTTGCCAGGCGAAACACCCACCATTTTTCAGAGGACTGCAGCCCGCGGTCTCAGAGCTTTTTTTGTGGGCCCGCGGTCTCAGAGTGGGCCCGCGGTCTCTATGATGATCCCGCAAATCGAACGCGACCCAGCGTCGTACTTTGCGGCAACTGTGGGCATTGAGTTTGCTATCTGCGTGTTCCACCCATCAACAAGCCAGCGGGCAAGAACGATTCCTTGCACAAAAGCAAATGCGAAACATAGAGCGCTATAATGCGCACCGAGATGCGGCAAAACGAAACCGAGAACCCATGACTGTACAAATTAATAAGTTAGCTTAAACTTAAAGTATCAACATCAAGAACATCCAAGTCTGAGCCGCTCACCCGTTACGCGCCCTCTAATGTCATTTACCACGACCTCTGTAGCTGCGTCTCTGCCTCAGCCTCTCTGGCCATCGGTATGAGAAGCGGTCTCTTGTGTTTTTCCAGCTTGAGCATCGGCTTCCTCCGGTTGGATATCGCTCATTATTTGACCCGGTTCACTAAGTGCAAACTTCTCCGCTGGTGCAGCAACGGCCGGAAAGACCGTTTTCCGAAAAAACCTGTGCGTGTTCTCCACGTCTGCAAAGGAGCAGGACATGTCCGCAAATCGGCACCGGGTTGCGGTTTTTGATTCTACGACACATAGGAAACGTGTTGCGTGCGCGGGTTGGTCATCGCGCATCAGCTTTGTTTTGTCAACCAAGCTGCGCGGTGGTGGACTCGGATTGATAATAAATCCTTGCGACGAGGTGTGGGACGTTCAATGCATGCAGCGTGTAGTAGTACTGCCCGCTGGCGTTCGCTATCCCGGAGACGCAGCGCCGAATCGGCACCGGAGCGGAGCCATCTTCGCTGGTGCTGCTTGAAGCCCCTGGCATGAAAATGAATCCTCGCCTTCACAACTTCAACTTCTCGTTCTCCCGCCTCCAGTGCTTTAGAAGCTGTAAAGCTTCCCGCGACCGTAGCGACGGATGCACCAATCCTCGTCATCAGTGATGACCCACATCTTGCTCATGAACGGCCGCCACATCGGAATGCACCAGAGCGGCAAAAGAATGCTGAGAGTTTTTGATTTTTGATGAGGTTGAGTAAAACAAATCAAATCAAACCGATGTCAAACAACAGTGAGCAGACGAAAAACAACTTGGATGTTGGCCACCCATTGCAAATAAAATACATTGATGCGAAGCCGAGAAAGACGAAGATGCCGCCGACGTTCAATTTCCGGATGTAGTCCGTTTCCTGAGGTAATCATGGAGAAGCATCCATAAGTTCAAGGTTGTGCCTCTGGAGTCGATGATCATGTTCATGAGGATGAGCCCTTCCCGCAACAAATGACGATACAGACTTAAGATTGTGGTTTTGCCCCACAGTGGTTCTTCATCTTCTTCATCTACATGTACATCATCTTCAGCAGAATTAATACCTCTGCCTGTCTAATCCGATGGAGCGCGACGTCCTCTACCGTCATTTCATCGCGCAAACCATCCATCACGAAAGTGTGCACGTCGTCTTTGTCCGTCGGAATTGGGATTGTTTTCCCCTCTGGCTTCTTATGCCAGGCAAGCAGCGTCCGCAAATACTCATCCGTGTATCCGCCCATGCCCTGTGAAGATGAAGCAAGATGAAGTATGTGCGACGTATGATGCGAAAAATAAAAATGTGATGTGATCGTGATGCTGAAGATGTAGTACTTTCTTAATACCCCGATTTCCAGATCTTTGACGAGCAGGTCGGCTTGTCTGCCCGCTGAGATTCCCTCGGCGGCAGAGAGTTTTCCGCCCTTCAGCGCGTCCTGAACGAGGATGACGCGGAGTTGGTCTATGAGTCGTGGTGGAGGCACGGAAAAGAACCGCCTTGGCTTTGGCATACACGCCTTCAGCTCGCCGAAGGTCCCGGCCGTACATTGCGTGTAGTCGCCGTGGACCTGATGATGTGCGTGCTTTCTTTTTTTCTGCGTCATCAACTTTTTCAGCACCATCGATACACGCCAAGTGCACCACTAAATCGGAATCAATTGTTCGTTTCTTGTCTCCGTCCCCGCGGATGGTGGATCTGGGCCTGGAGGTGGAACAGCACCAGCTCATTGGTGAGCTGCAGCCCGCCAGGCAGCGCCACCCGTGAAATTGAGTAAACATATGTACTGAGACTGACACTGACTCCTTGTGTTTATTCATTGTCTTTGTTTCTTCAGTACCTGTCTGTATTTTTGCTTCCACGGCTGCAAGAAATTGATCCCTGTTCCTGGTGTTGCCTTCAGCCACTGTTCATCCGTTACTTTTCGGGTCACGTGCTCTCCCCAGGTGGGCGGTCTTGGCGGTGCTTCTGGCGTGGTTCCCGCGGCTGGCTTCTTGTCCACCTTCGGAATGTAGTTCTGCGGATAGCCCATTATGGCGTTGCCGGCGCCTCGCCTGCCGGCGGAGGCGCGGAAAAGCGCGAGCGCCATGGTGCTCCAGTGAAGGGAGACGCAGGATCTGCCCTCCTGGCTTTATGAAAACAACTACATAAGCGAGATATCGACCAGCACTTCGACTTTTTCGCTCAGGCCGGGACGACACTGCTTACCTCGGAAGACGTGCCTTCACCAGAATCCAATCATGCGCCTGAACAGACTGCAGGAAGACACCCTCTTGCGGCCTGTTGCAGGGCAGCGGCATTCCTCGTCCACTCTTGCAAATCTCTCGATGATCGTCACATCTATAACAAACTGTATCACTCGGCGGCCTTCAAGAATAAGTGACGCTTGTGTCGCACCTTAAACAAGAACGGCAGCTAGTACAGCTTCTTGCCTACCGCTACCCCAAACCCCTGCAGGTACAGCTGGTCGACGTCCAGCGCTGCTCATCTTTCTTTCGTTGATTTGGACCAGGCGGTCACGCAAAAATTTTCGTACAAGTAGGTGGAGCGTCGGTGAGGGGTCGAATACAGGGTTCGTTCGGAAATTTTCCACTTGGTGGTCTTCTTCAGTTTGTCCGCCGAAGAATCGCACAGATGAGTAAAACCTGTCGTCCTCGTTGAAGACATTCAAGTTCTTCATCTTCTTGAGGCTACAGTACAAATTGAAATAGATAATTCTGCTAGTATTTAAGCTACTGGTATTGCGGTCTACGCGGACATCGAGCTTGGACTTTGGTATCAGCCACTTGTTCTGGTAGTCAAACTCAGCGCAGGAATTTGGATAACAGACGAGCATCGAGAACGAGATCGAGGTGCGCCCCACCGAGAGCGAGACTGGACCAGACCTGGAGTAGGAGAAAGAGTAAACACGTATACTAAATTTGATGAATTTCGTGTGGCACGTGAGCAAGTCAGTGTCGATGATGAAGAACTTCTTTCACTAGAAGCAGGCCCAAGCTGGTCCGTCTCCGTCCGGCACCCCCGCCCTTCGTCAGGTTGAGTTGACCAAGCGTGTGCCGGAAAATACGGTCACGCTTGCATTCTGCTCTTCTACCGCCTGCTTCACCGGTGTGCCTTCGCGGCTTGTCATGGTGCTTTCCGTACGGTCGCTGTTTGCTCCAGCTTTCTTTCCCCCTCTTTCGGCGTCCTCTGCTGTACCTGCTCCTGAGGGGAGCAGCTTCTCGCATGATTCTGCGATGACGGAGGCGAAAATGGAGGACGAAAGGATGAGAAACAGTGTGAGGCACACCATCTCCGGACTCACATCCACCACCTTGGACAGGACCAGCTTCAGCCCCAACAGCACCAAGATTAACGACACGCCAAACTTGAGCAGGGAAAACAACTGTTGTAATCAAAGGATTCACAGCGCATCGAATTCACTCAGAAATCATTGACTGATTCGTGCAAAATGAGACTAAGGAAGAGAATAAAGAAGAAAAGATAATCATCAGTCACTAAAAATGGAAATGGGAACAATACAACGGCAAGAGGAAAAGATGAACAAATACATCCGAAAGAGCGTTGACGATGAAGAAGACGCAACGGATTCCCAACATTGCGAAAACGGTGCTGGTGTAGGCGAGGAAAAGGTCACTCACCTGGATGCAATGTCGTTTGAGCAGCGGCGATGAAGAGCAGGATCCTCACTTTGTTTTCCCTGTCGCCATGATCTATCACGAAAATCAGTCGAGTTGGTATTAAATTTGTAAAAAAGCGGAAAAATATGAAGCAAGATCTTCGACGTACCTGTGCCACTATCGCGGAGACTGAATCAACTGCGAAGATGAGATCGCACACTTCCAAGCAAACCACGACTAGAAACAACATTGTTGCCCTTGTTTCGTAGTGATGCGGGGTTCGTTCTGGCTGCGCTGAGCCTTGCTCGAGGGTTACAGCGGTCAGAGCTCCTGTCCCTGATGTCCCGTCCGGAGTCTCTCCGGCTTTTGTTGTCTCCCTTGTTTTGCTGTTGTCTCCACTTGAGCTGCTACCTGCAGTTTGAGCATCGGCTCCCAAATTCTCCTTTCGCGGATCAGCTCCTTTGCCTTCCTGCTGCAGCTGCTTCGACGATAGGGAGAAGGCATTTGCTTTGAACGCCGGCGAGGGATCCCGCGGTGCGACGGGCGACTGAGGCCTTAGCGCAGACTGTTCCCCTGCTCCGCCAGACTTACTCTTGAGCGACAGACCACCCAAACCGACGTCATTTGAGCTATCTTCATCGTCGTCTTCGCCCTCGGGGGCGTCTCGGCTGGGCTTAAACACCATCGCCTCCAAGAGGTCCGTAAGCACGTTTCCCTGCTCGTCCACCGGTACGCGCACAAAAAAGCTGCCGTCCTTGTCGTAAATTCCGACGAACGGCACAAACTTCTGCAACATTTTCACCGAGTTGAACTGTGTAGGATCCTCGTCCTCCTCCTCTTCTACGATCGTGCGCACGCCCGTGTACCTGTTCATTCGGAGTTTTTAGGGGCGGATCCTGATCTTCCATCTTTACCCTTAACTATAGCAAAATCAACTCGCAGAGTGCGTCGCCGTGGGTGGTGCAGCACGCAAGTTGATATGACGGCACCAGCTCTTCTTCAACAAACGTGTCGACATATCCAAATCGATAGATACATCACTTCACTCAGTACACAAGGAACAGCCCGAAGATCAAGTGCGCCGCCCACATTGCGTTCATGAGCAACTCTCCAACCGCGATGAAGGCCAGCCGGAACAGAACGGCTCCACAGATTCCCACCATCAACGGTTTGTGCTTCAGTGCCTCTGGCGTCGCGTAGAGTCGAAAGATGAGGTGGAACACGAACAGGTTGTCGAAGCTCAGCATCCACTCCAGTAGGTATCCGCTTGCCCACTGGCTGGCGTCTCTTCGCCCGTATTTCTCGTAAAGAAACCCACAGAAGAGAGCGCTGCAGCCAATCCAGAAGACCGTCTGCAGTCCCGCCGAGAAGAGCGACATCTTCTGCTTCTTGCGATTCAAAACAAATAGGTCGACGGAGACGAGCGTGAGGAAAAAAATGCCAAACGCGACCCACGCGCTCACATCCTGCGTCTCGAAAATCGAATACTTAAAGTCGACCACTCCGGAGGTTGTCCTGCAGAAATTTAAATTTCGCTTTCTTCGCATTCGGAATCGATCCATCGTCGAGCCGAGAACAAACGTCATGAGGTTTTCGGTTTCCGAAAGAAAAGAAGTAGCTTCTTCCCCGCGAGTTCTAAAAAAAAAATAGCTGAAGCTGTAGTTATTTCAGAAACTAATGTTGAAAAATACCTTCTCGCGCGATGGTGTTGCATCTGCCCATGGACGTCGTGCCAGAAGTCGCTGCTCCAGCCACGGCCCGCATGGACATGCGCCCGCGCTCCTCCTTGCGCTAACGCAAGTCGATTCTGTGAGAAGTGCGATGATGATCCCGTCGCAAAGTGTTGCGGTGAGCGCAAGAGGGTTCCCGCCAGCTGCTGATGCTCCGCAGAGAGTGCTGCAGAAGGCGAAATCAAAAAGCCGGGAGTCGATGGCGGGGCATCCCCGCCCCCCTCTGCATTCGCCGCGGCAACTACATTTCGGCTCCAGGAGCCTCCGCCAGGCGCAACCATCGTTTTTCTTCTTCTTCTCGACGGCGGCAGCGCTGGACAGATTTATTGGATGCAGGTCTGGATCTCTGCCCCCTCTGCGTCTAGGGATCTCTGCGTTTCTGAGGTAATCCTGCGCCCTCTGGAAGTAGGTAATCACAACGTCGAAGGGAAGGCGTAAAGCGCTGCAGAAGCAGCGGCAAAAGGACCTCGCTCACGATCGGCGCGTCCTCGATCGCTACTTCGGCATCGGTCTACGGTAGTCCCGCAAAAGATGCAGCCCGCGATCGTGTTCGTGGTCCAAGAGCCAGCAGGGTCACCAGCGGGAATCGAAACTTCATTTTCAAATCTGAACTAAGTAAATTGGTCTTGTGATGTAGTCGTTGTGCAACCAACAATAACACGACTACGCAGATGCAACGCATGCGCGACAAATGTTGGTTGCGTGATGTGTAAAATCACATGATTTCATTATCCGCACTCAGGTTCGGAGCGTGTCGTGCTTCTTCTTTTTCTTCGTATGCTTTAGCTTTGGGTCCCTTACCTAATACGGCAGTCCGTACAAGTTGTAGTACTCAAACTAGAACAAGCCCATTCCATTTCCAACAGAGCCAAGCTTCATCGTATTACGGTGCTCGACTAGCACTAGATGGATTACTCTCAGTCTCTCCGTCTCGACGATGACGGAAAATGCGATTTCGAAAGGTGCACTAAGCCTAGTTGCTATAGTTCTTAGGCCAAGTGTGCGAGGACAGCGTCTGCGACGATCGAACCGAAACCCCCAACCGAGAGCGATAATAGCAGCCGGGAGGTCGTGGTCGTCCTGTTGTTCTTCGTAGAGCACTCGCTTGGCATGCCTGTTTGACACGCATTCCCGCCGCGACGCAAACTCTGCTCGTGTGTACTGGTGCATGAAATTCGAGTCGGTTTTTTCCACCCCAGTTATCGATGGATTGGCTTACGTGACGAGCCCCACTTTCGTTTGACGTTTGGACAACGGGGGAACTAGAACTAATGGAAAGGCTTTGAAATTACATTTTCCTGCAGAACTTTGTGGAACCACTTATACAGTCTCATCTTCAGAATCAGAAGTGTCCTCAGTGTGCACACCTGCCCCGTTGCTTTGCACTTTGGCAAGATGTAGTGGAGGGACTGGTTCTGGATCTGGTAGTCGTCTAGGTCTACTTAGTTCATGTTCATACTCGGTGGACGAAGGGAACAAGACAAAGGATTGACTCTTCTGACTCACATGCATCGCACGAAGAACCGGTGTTGGTGCGGAAAACAGAACCGTGCTGTCATGGCCGCCCTGGCGTACCCCGCTCCCAATCGCGAGTATGTCGGCGCGGAAACATGGCTTCTAAAGTACAAAGAGAAAGACAAAGGAAAAGCTGAAGATGAACTTCTTGCTGGTTTTGGAGTCTTATACGCTAGAAGGGAAGAAACACCTGTGTACTAGTCGGGCAGCTTCAAAGAAAAACAATGGCAGCGTTGATTCGTTGTAAGTGCTTCGTCCATGATCTTCGCGGCGTAGCATTCATTCATTGTCATCTTTGTCCATTTCGCTACTTAGACTCACCGCTGCAGTTCTTTCGGGGGATGTAATATGGGTTTATCACTAGCACTACGCCGTCCGCACCCGTTTCGCGGCTGGCTCTGCGCTGGTCTCCATTCCCCCCTCGTCAGCGTCTTCACCCTGATCGTCGCTGTCTTTCGAGCAAGCGCTGTCGTAGTCCAGTGCGCTGCGTTTTGCACTGGGACTGCCGAACATGTAGCTGTTGGCGAGCAGTGGGTCGCACCTCCCCCCATCCATCGCGACGTTGCCGATGCGTCGGCGCACGTCTGCGAGGTGCTTCATAAACGCGTTGTGCAGCGTGATGTACTGTCCGAACTTCTGCATCGCCTCGACCGTCTGCTTCATCGAGGAAAAATTGAACTTCGTCGAAAGACACTGGCCAGCCGTCTTCGTCTGGATCAAGAGCGTTTTGCGGGATCGAGGTAGGATCATGTGAGGATCATGTTTTATACAATACAAAAAATCAAGGAAGTGAAAGCTGTCATCATGCGACTGTTGCACTTCTGATACCAGCTGCGTTTGCGGTGGCTTCCGCTCGCTGTGGTCCCCTCGCACCGCACTCATAGCCATGTTGCTGACTTTTGCAACCTCGATCTTCGCGCTTGCCGCTCGAGCGAAGCAGCCCCAGACCGTGGTGACGATCGAGAAGCCCGGGCTTCGAAAGCTGTCGCCGATCTCCAGCTCCTTCGAAATCACGCCCAGCAACGCTGACCACTCGTGGGACCCCAGCGCCGTCCATGTTGCTTCCTCACCGGCGTATGCGGTGCCGTCCGACGTGCCGACCGAGAGGCCACACTGCATCTCGCTGCCCTTCTGCTGGACGATGGTGAGGTACTCCTCAAGAAACTCGAATGCGCGTCTCTCTACCTGTGATTGTGAAGAGGCTTATTCATAGTACTTAATTCTTCCACCATGGTCATCGTCATGCTCATGGGATGGATACTCACATGAGCAAAAATCGAAATCCTGTGCTTGCGTGGTCTCTCTTCTCTCATTTGCCTTTCCGATTCCACCGTGGTGTTGTAGAAGCACCTAAGTACCTCCAGCAGGTGGTTGAGTACGAGGTCTTTTTCCGAGGCCACAAAGTTTTTCTCCACGAATTTGAGGAAATCTGCCAGCAGGTCGAAGATTTTCTTTTTTGTCTCCCTTATGTTCTCTGCCGTTGGGAAGTAGCGGAACATCTGTAGTGCGTGGTGCCCGGTCTTGCAAAAGATCTCCCGAAATCGCGTCCCAATGTCGACCCCGTCGCACAGATGGCGCGACCGTGCATGGAACTTGACCAGGTTGTCGAAGGTCAGCCCGTCCACAGCCATGCGATTCATCTGCCGTTTGATCATCTTGATCAACAGCGGTTTCTGTGCCTTCTTCCCGCACTGGTCCTCCAGGTGGCTCAGGAACGCGAGGAAGTTGTTCTTCTTGAGGCGCTTTTCCCGCTCCTCCGGGGTCAGTTTCTTCAGATACTGCACGACCTCGTACTGCCGCTTGTCCTCCTTTAGCTCCTTCCAGTCCTCGTAGGGCAGTGGGAGCCCCGTTTGCGCGATCATTTCGATGCACTTGTAGTCGACAGTTGAGACCGTCTCCTTCAGGTTTCTTGAGCTTGCGACTCGCACGCCGAGGGCGCCAAGCGCAGATACCGGGAACACGCTGTCGAAGGTCGTTTTCTTGGGCTTCAAAATCCCGCCCTTTCCGCCGGGTGACTTTGGCGCGGTCTTGTTCGGGGACATCGGATTTCCTTTATTGGCTCCTGCAATTATACTGCCCGCTGTCGTGCTCCCTGCCGTCGGTGACGCGGCTCCGCTCAGCGGCGCTGCGACCCCCGCTGTTCCACAGGTCATGCTCACGTCGGTCATCGAGCTGCCTACGCGCTCGACCGAGCGCAACTGGTCCACTCCATAGCCAAACCACTTGGCGTTTCTGATTTTCTTGATCGTGTTTTCGATCTCCTTGGCCTCCTTATTGAGGTCGACCTTGTTCACCAGAAGACAGGCGGGAGGGAGGTCGAGCTGCAGTCCCTGCGCGTACATAAGACCGGAAAACCACTGCAGCAGCGCTTCGTCGTCAGCGCCGCAAAAGCTTGCGTGGACCGGCGGAGCCGGCACGGGCTGCGGGTTCTTGCTCTTTTCGTCGTAGGACGAAATCAGCGACGAAGAAGAAGAGAGTTCATCCGAATCCGGAGATGTCGCCGCTGCGCGCTGTAATTCGGAGGGATATTAGTATGAGAAAACCTTCCGCCCTGAGGAACGAACTACATGTACGGGATTTCGTACATTTTTTCATTCCGACCGTCCTGGTCAATGAGTCATGGTCATCGTCGAAAATCTGCTAAAAAATCTAATTCATTGAATCAATACTCAACTAGAGGTCTTACGTTAATTTTAGCTGCTAATGCCACCTACCCTCTTGTTTGTTCGTCCCTGCTCTGGTCGCTGGTAGCTGCCGTGCACGCTGTCGACAGCCCCAGCATATGCGTGAGTGTCGGGCCACTCGCCCCCACCGCTTCCTGGGTAGGGCTGACCCGGCGGAAAGTCTCCGTCGATATCGACGCCCTGGTGCCAATTCGCGAAGTGCTGTTCCATATTATAAGACTCCTGCAGGCCGACATTCTGGTTCCACGCCTG
>RXOD01005396.1:0-14342 GCA_005223375.1 Amoebophrya sp. AT5.2 | reverse complement strand
GCGAGCCACGTTCGCGAGGGCGGCGGCTAGTGGCTGTGGTACTAACACACAGTCGAATAGTACAAACACTTCGGGCTCCAGCACGGCAGTTGCGCGGACCAGCAGAACCACCGACTCCACAGCGAACTTCATGGAGGCCTTGCTGCAGCGGGGCGAGGGGAAGCGAAACATCTTCTCCGCGCCGTTCATGGCGACGGATCTCTTCCTGCCGGGCCTCCTGCTACAGGAGGTTCCGCCCGTGCACACGGAAGCAGCGACGCGCCATGCGGTAGTGGGTACGAGGAACAGAGGAGCAGACGGGGACGTGGCAGACGTGGAGATGGGCGTACCATCGGCGGTTGAAAAAGAAGCGGTAGGAGCGTCTGTCGAAAGAGGGGGAGGAGCGAAAGACCCAAGTTCCACTTCGGGGCCGAACATTAAGTCCGTGCAACCGATGAAGAAGGCAGCCGGCGCGAGCAAGAAACTCTGTTCGACGACTGCCGTTGCCAGCGGTCATGTTCTTTCGGGGGGAGAGAAGAAGCGCGGGAGATTTCCGAAGGGATCAAAGAGTAAACTGAAGCAGGAACAGCAGCGGCCTCTCGGAGCGAATGTTGACCTTGATGTTGATCTCGCGGAACGCGCTCCCGACAGCAGCGGAACGAACGGGACTCCCAGGGACCACGTGGACGTCGAGATGCGCGACCGATGCGCAACGGCTCCCCGTGTTCCTGCAATCGATCGCGCCACGGCGGAGGACGAGAACACTGCCGATGACGTCGTGATGGAGGACGAAATCGGAATCGCCAAGAAGTTCGGTTCCGACGTCCGCCCGGAGTCGCCATCCGACTCGTCCGATTCCGACTTGACACCGATAGTGAAGGACAAGAAGGCGTTTGCGCTGGGACTTGAAGCGGCGGTTTGGGTCTCGCGTCGAAACCAAATGCTCGCGTCGCCGCCGAAGCTGGATGTGAAGAAGCAGACACCCCAAGCGCCAGTAAAGGAGGGGGGGAGGAGGGACGCACCCCGGTTCTGTGACGAAAACCCGTACGATTCGGCAGGAGAGGACGTTGGCGTTGCCGGAGAGGGGCGGGGGAAACTGGACTACTCGGCGCGGAAACAAATCGACTTCTGTTCCATGGCGGGATGATGCCGGGGATGCCGTTGTCGAACGAACTCGAACACGAAGAAAACGTTTATTGCTGATTCGGCGCTATCTGCGGCGGAGCTTCGTGAAGTTTCAGATTGTTTTAGATTTTGCTTTATATTATTCGCGACCCAGCGCGCTTATTCGTGCTGGCGAAAGAACTGTTGGATTGAGCGATACTTGAGTGCAGGTTAGACTTTTGACGAAGATCTCGATTCATTTTGGCGAACTTTTTCTGGTTTCAAAAACCCTCTCGTACTACGACTATTGATTCTCGTGTATCTATAAGGTTAAGGCGTGAAATTCAAAACGACAAACTTAAGGTGCAGCCCGGTATTTCTTCTATATTCGGATACGCGAGCCGCGCACTACCTGAGACAGCGTGTGCGGAGGTCTCACAGAAGGAAATGAATTTGCAGCTCCTATACTTTCTAGCGAAGTTCCCAGCACCGGTTCCCTCGTACATGAGAACTGTATTTTGTCCTGGAACTACCATGTAATCACTCGCAGAACGGAACCTGTTGAATATCGAAAATCACAGCGCAGATGTGTGCCGGAACTTTGTTTTAGCGATTGATGATTCATCACTCTTAGCCCCCGAGGCAACGGCAACGAGTCTACGGCCTACCTATGGCCTTTCCTTGGTGCAGAACAAGAAGAAGAATCAACTCAGAAGCTGCTCAAGGAAAAAAAGGATGAAGCACGGCTCATCGCGCGGTCCTGTTTCCGCAGGAGGTGTGGTCTTGGAGGATCAGGATACTTTCCGAAACTATCGAGCGCAAGACACCGACAAAAAAAGATCGGCATGGAGAGAAGCGGTAGCGAGCAGCGACTCAAGAAGTGCGAGGGTGACCAAAACGAGAGTGCTTGATTTACAAGACGGCGATAGCTCCTATGAGAGGTCAACTACTTAGTTAAAATCCAGAGTAGAGCAGGACGCAGGAAGATGGTGGGGGCAGCAATCCGGTGCATGGGCGTGGCCTGTCCGCGCCTTTCCATGAAGCTAAGGCCTAAAAATACAGCGGCGACTGTACTTCCTGGGCACCACTGCCGCAAGATACTGCCGCAAGATTACCACTAGCATCATCATAGGAAAATGGTGGGGCCGGCAATCCTTTGCACGGGCATGGTGTGTCCGTGCCTCTCGATGAGACTCAGCCTCGTCATGTCAACGGGGCTAGCTAAAGACATTCTGCGAGCGAAGGCCCTCGCAGGCGCGGCCGGCCTTAAAGTGCAGAGGCGACTGCACTTTCTGGGGACGGCAGCTCCCCGGTCGCTCTCCGCCTTCGAGCAGGCCGAGAAGGTTGCCTACGGATGGGGGTCGCGGGAAAAGTCGAGAGAGACCCGACGCGCGACCTCCTGCTGTACATTGAAGCTAAGGGGAGGCCAGACCATTTCCCGCGAGAGTTCTGCAAAACGAGGGGCGGCGTCGGACGGGTTGCAGTTCGGGGCGTAGGGAGTGGGCGGCGGCCAGCGCCCGCGTGGTCGCGTATTTGCTTCGTCGTAGTCTTGTGCTGTGCTTGTGTTTGCTTGGTGTTTTATTTTTCTGGTGTCTACTCCTGCTGCTGTGCTCCATGTCTGTTGTGCTGCACTTGCTCTTGGCTTGTCCTGTATAATTTTGTTTGCATTTATTTGGCGCGGCGTAGGCCACAGCACACGACACCCCACAAGAAATGGGGCTGGAAATGGTCTCTACCTCCTTCTAACGAGGGGAAAAATCCCGAGTACTTGGCGTGCGATTTGCACGCACGTCGCGAAGCATGGACGGAAATCGAAGCAGTGGCGAAAAAATTGGCTTCGGGGGTTTGTGGGGACATGCTCAAAGCCGCGACTGGCATACTCACTATAGGACTCGCCACCGCTTCGGGTCCGAGCTTCCTCGACACTCTCAGGGCCGAACTCTACCCGGGTGCATGCCAAACGCTGAAAAGCTCGCAACTTGGCGGCGTTTCACGGCGTTCGCGATTCGCCCGGACCACCTCAGTGCCGATCTCGCTACCAGCACAAAGTCGACGCCGAGCGGATTCCCGTACACGAGACACGGCCGGAAGCCTCCGCGCCAGCTGATCAGCAACCAAGTCCCTCGGGGCTCTGACTGACTCCGGATTCACGCACGGCGCATGGCCCTCAACAGCGAGTGCTGCTGCTGCGCCTACTTGCAATTACGTCCCACGTGGGAGAGCGACAGAAAGGACATAAGATTAAGACGCCGATCCAACTTAAAGACAAAGAAATGACCGGTAGTGACAGGCTTCGACTACAGGAGCAAGGCAGCAATCTCATAAACACAAGTCGCGCGGCCTAGGCCTATGCGAATGCTTCCATTGGCCGCTCGCCGCGACTTTTCTTTGGAAAAAGAGGCGCGCCGCAAGGTTTTGCAAGGCGCCGCCTTATGCAGTGCGAATGACGATACAAGCTCGCAGATGTTGCTTTCTGCGGCTCTAACGAACGCCTCTTGAAAGGTGGTATTACTTTCAAACGCGTGCTGATGTGTCTTCAGTCGCTTGCCCCGTTCCGTTCGTCTTCGTTGTGAGCTTGACCTAATAGTAATAGATTACAGGAGTTCTACTTCTAGAGGACGGATGACGAACACGAAATCGAAAAGAATTCGGGGTCCACAGCGTCGGAAACACCCGATTTATGGCCATCGTTTCGGAGGCGTTAATAGATGGTCTACGGTTATCGGTATCACCAGTTTGCTGTTTTTTCTCAACAAGCTGATTCTTCAGGCTATCTCTGCGTCGTGCGTCAATTCTGTTTCAGAAGAGCAAGTCTGGCCAGGAACTTTCTGAAGAGCAGATGTGTGCCGGAACTTTCTTTTAGCGAATGATGTTTCACTCTCAGCCCCCAAACCAACGAGCCTACGGCTCGTGCCAAAGATTCACTTCAGAAGTTGCCCAAAGAAAAAGAAAGAATAAGTACGGCTCTGGCTCCAGCTACTGGCTCCCCTTATGAGGAGCATCGCGAATCTTTTCCGTAAAGTTGAGCGCGCACGCTGCGCCGCGTGCTTCCGTCTTCTTCATCCGTTAGCCAGCGTCCGTTTCGTTGACATGAGGGGGATCTGGGGGATCATGATGCAGAGTCGGTCAGTTGTGTGATGAATATCATTGAGTCAAAGCCGCGCTACTGCGAGCTAGTTGCTATTAAAGCTTAGCTAGCTGAAACCGAAACTGTATTAATTTTGATGATATTCAGAGCAGAGGATATAGGACAATGAATACAGAAAGAAAACCGAAACCGAGGAAGGAAGAGAGGAACGCGGGGAATCTAAGGCAACACTACCGCAAGATACTCATACTGCCGCAAGATTAGCAATAGCATCATCATAGGAGAATGGTGGGGCCGGCAATCCTTTGCACGGGCATGGTGTGTCCGTACCTCTCGACGAAGCTCAGCCTCGTGATGTCTACGGGGCTAGCTAAAGACATTCTGCCAGAGAAGGCCCTCGCAGGCGCGGCCGTTGGTTGTTATCGGGGTACCTGGTGCTGTCGTTGATGCAGGCCTGCTCCCTCGTGCTGCCGTCGCTGCTCGAACCCCGTTCGTTGCTGCTCCACCCGTGCATTTGCAAACTTCGTTCCTTGGTTTCTGGCACCGCATGCGAGGAGGGAATGAGCTTAGTGTGCACTTTGGATCACGAGCCTAATTTTGTTTGCGTTTACAACGTCGATGAGTGATTTCATAATGTATAATGATGCATTGATTCCGATGAAGACTACGAATTCTTCCTCAACAAGCTATGAAAATTTGTGGGCTTTGAGGCACGCGCTTAGCGGGTGTGTCTGCGGGAACGAAGCGAGCGGGTTTTCGCCACGCCGTGATACGTTGGGGCGTCTTCAGGTACTTACTTACCAGCTTCTTGCATTTGCGAAAGTGAATTCTCGGCTCGGAAGCGGCGGAACATATAGAGACAGACACAACCTCGAAATGATTATGAGATCGGCAGGGCACCCAATGATTGATTTCGATCGCACCTTCACCAGGGCTCCCCCGACGACGATTTTCTCTACCAGGAAGACTAGCGCGAGCGCGACACTGACACGTCCGGCCCAATCAGCACGAAGAAGAGGAAATATCCGATGACGTCTCGTGCCAGCACTCGCGATTTCAGGATGGACGCTCGAGCTTGTTGAGGCGAAGTGACATGTCGCAGCGCCTTCAGGTGACGTCTCTTTGCGTATGCTGAAGTGAAATTGTCAGGTCGGAAGTGACAGTAGAGCAACACAACCTCGGACCGAATAGGATCAGGACATATGAAATCGAAACCAAACTTCAGGCTTTCCACGACCACTTTTTCTCGTTTGTGTTCCGGGAAGACCAGCATGACACTTGGTCCGGCCACACCCTCGGATGAATCAGCTTCAGCAGGAAAAAGAAGTATCCAGCGTCGTCTCGGGCCAGCATTTGCAATTTCAGGATGAACGCTTGAGCTGCTCGTCGCGAACTAAATTTTCTGGGCACTATCGGGATTATCGCACTCATCCTTCTCTCGGCACTTTTTCAGGAGGTACGGAACTGCCAAGCAGGCGGACTGCTCAGGTACCACTTGAGGACATACAGCGAAAAACTGCAATCAATCTGAACAGGCTTCAAGTGGACGAAGTGAAAAAGCACGCGCGTTTAGCACGTAAGCAAGGACTGGCGGTCCACCGATCTATCCCTCCTGCATGTTGTTAATCTCGGGAAAAGCAGAATAACATCCGGACCACGACCAAGCGAGCCCACTCACTCCGGGCTCTTTCAGGTAGAGACCACTAGGTACTTCCCACCAACCCCCACAACGAACTGTGACGTACGACCAGGAAGAGACCAGCTGCATCGCCGGAAGAGAGGGGGTGGAAGAGAACTTCGACCTGTCACGCTTGATGCGAGGGTCGCTTGATGCAAACGCTTGTGCCTGTCGGTGTCGACCGGCCGCCGCGCCCTCAGGAAGGTATTAATCAGGAAGGCATTGGTATTGATCATCAGGAAGGTATTAATCAGGAAGTTACCTAAGTGTCCAGAAAATGCGATTGCGGATTGAACTTGAGCCTGAGTGTCATGAATCACGTCCAAATACAATGAATGGCGAAATAATGAGGAAAATGAAAATCCGATGATAAGCATCTTGTCATGATAGCCTATCAGAATATCTTGCCCCGATAGGGTCTATCGGAATATCCGGAGCCGCGCGTCGTCCTGTGCACGTAACGGGAACAGGTACGCTGCTAGTTCACAGCAAAAGAAGAAGAACCTGAAGAACCATGAATTGGAAATCTTGATATACCACCTCCTCGCATACTGCCACACACTCGTACTTGTCAGAGACAACTCTGCTTTCGTCGAAAGTAATCTCCACGCCACTTCTCGCAAACCTCTGCTGCTGCCTGCTCGGTAGATCTTGCCACTACAACTACTTCAGTATTGAGTCGTGGTCTTCCTTGTGGCTGAAAACGGCAACTATACCCCTGTTGTAGAAGACGTACTTACACGTAGACGAGGTCGAGAACTCAAACTGTTAGCGGCTTTGCCTTCGTCTCTGCGTTGCTAGAAGTAAAGCTCTACACTTCCGCAGCTTCTTACGTTGGCCACCTACTTCTCGGAACCAAGTTTTTCGAAGACAAACTAGTTGCATTTTTCACTACATTCGATTTCGCGCCGGGGCTGTAGCTGCAGCTGCGCCCTCCGCTAAGAGAGACGAAACCATTTGCGGTGGAAAGCTACTGTGAAAAATCTAACCTTCCCCGAGGGAACACTTACACTTCCTCGAGAACTGCGTCGTTTATCGCAAACGAAAGCCACCAGCTATTTCGTGACTACTGCTACCTAGCCACCACCTTCCTCCTGTGAATAATTATCAGTCGTAAGTTGTAAAGTAAATAAATTACCTATCTTCTCGTGTTGGTTCGCCGAGGCCGTCTCGCCGAGAAGTTCGTCGCCAACGAGTCCAGGACAGCAGCAACCAAAAGTTCGCAGCCGGGATGTTGCAGAAGAAGAGGATCTCGAAAGTGCTCGGTCTCTGTTGCGCCGGCAAGATCGCTTTGGCGGATCAGGATGCTCGCACGACCGCGGGCCCCTACGACAACCAGTTGTCTTGGGTGGAGCATGCGGTGAAGAACAGCTTCCGCGACATGCTCCTGCCCTCTACTCAGACGACGAATACAAGACCAGAGCAGGACCGCGAATTTCCGGCCTGGCATTCCGCCGCGGAACGAGAAATCGGAGAATACGCGGTGAAATATAGGGGTGCTGTTGAACGCTTCATGAACGAGTACGATGGGCTGTACGAGAACCACTGCCCGGCGGTGGAAGTGGCAGGCGACTCGGAGTCGGAGGGTTTTCAGTTGAAGCGGCTGCTGTTGAAACGCGTCGAGTCTCTGTTCAAAGAGTACTACGATAACTCGTGGAAAACGGAGTGGCGTGTTTTTGACGCGGGTGTTGGGCCTCAGGCCCAGATGGTGGTGGGGACCACCCCGGTACTGCGAGGAGCCGCAGGGCGGACAACGGGGGGAGGAAGTGAACTCTTATATCAGCCGTTGGAACAGGTCGAGGAACAGCATGATCTTCGTGGGATGCGCACGAAGCAGCAGCGGCGGCGGCGGCTCCGGCTGGCTCCTATCGATTTTGCGCTGCTGGTCTGTGCGCACGAGCGTTCAGCGAGACCGGGGGAGACCGGGGATAACGATAATAGCACCAGACCGAAGAAAACCCCGGCGGAGACGGTCGTCGCGGCGTTGTTGCTGGTGGAGCAGCATTTTGCGGATTTTGTGAACCTGGACGAGGGGATGGCCGCGGAACTGTGGAAAAAACGCGAACAACTATCCCCGGCAAACGTCGGCAACAGGCTGGACGAGAGTCTGCAACTGGCGCGCACCCAGACACTGGGGAACGTTTTGAGGCTTTCGAATGCCAAAAGTGGAACGCCCAGATCTGGGGAAAAAGTGGACGCAAAGCTTGTGTTGCGGATCGCGCTGTCTGTCCAGCTCCTTTACGCCCGGCAAATCCACGCCATGCACTCGGAGGAGGATATTTCCAGTACGCTCTACTGGCGGCAGAACGCAGGGCGGGAGTTCACGGAGGACTTGGACGAGCAGGCAAATGCGGGGGAGCGGATGCTGCGCACCAAGTATAAGACGACTTCCCCGAACCAAGGGCCGCTGGACGAAACAGCCGTCTTGAAAAAAGAGAGCGACGGGCGCGAGAGCGCGCCCAGGCTGCTTGTGGACGTGGTGTTTCGTTCTTGCGCGCACGCAAAGGCGGAGCAAGACTACTTCGGCGCTTTTTTCACCGACTGGTTCTTCCTCAAAGAAGCGGAAGACGCGCCCGAGCCAGACGCGCCCGAGGGGCGCCGTGCCTATATCGGGGGGCCCTATCCGCGTGACCACGTGAAAAGCGTCACGGTGTGGTCGGTGGCGCTGTTTGGCGAAGACCCGCGGCACATGTTCGAGCTGGCCTGCGGCCCGGGCAGCGAGCGCGCAACTGGGTTCGGCCCGGAGACGGATCCGATTGTCGGCGACAGTGCGCCGGTGCTGAGCGGGCACAAGCAACCGTTCGAAGGGACAAACGCCGCCGCGCACCTCGACCGCAAAAAGAACGCCAACAGTACGGGGATCGTACGGCTGGGCACGCTGGAGTCGCTGAAGAAGGCGGTGCTGGAGTCGCGCGTGTGGTCCTCGTACGACTTGATCCGGGCGGCAGAAAGCGACCAAAACAGCAGCTCGTCTCTGCTCCTTCCGCACGCGCTGCGGGAGGACAGCGGGCGGTCGTACTTGTTCTTCGCCCCGGACGCGCTGGACGACAGTACGTCTCCTTCTACTTCTCTCCACCGGCATCTGCAGACGGCGGAGGGGGTCGGGCAGCTGACCTCGGTGGTGCACGAGGCGACGCCGGGGGCGGACACGCTGCTGCCGCTGCTCGCGTACCTCTTCTCCGAGGCGGTGGCGGCGCACAGCAACAGGAGAAGCGGCCAGCAGCAAGACTCGCTGCTGGAGCTGGCGAGGGCTTTGGAAGAGAAGGCGCGACGGGAGCTGCGCGACTTCTCGCTGGACGGGCAGTGGCAGCGCGGCAAGGTGCGCGTGTACGACGCGGAGCCGGAAACTCCCTTCTGGGGCGGCGACTTCGAGCCGCAGGACTGCGGCGGCGTACCGTTTACGGAGGCCAAAAATAACTCCACCGCCGCCGACTTCCGCGCGGCAGACACATTTCTGTACGGCAAAAAACACGTGGCCCTGGTGCGGTGCTATGGGTACACCCTGGCGCGCATGAAACAGCTTCCGGACTTCGAGAGAATGGTCGCGACGGCGACGCCCGCGGCGCTGCAGTACACGACCGCTGCGATAAAGGGAATCCAGTTCGACGGGGTCGATGGCGCGCTGGTGCACGACCTGGTAGAGGTATACCTGCGGCGGCCGTTTGCAGACTGGAAAAAGAACGCCTACGCCGCCTACGCTTCCGACCTCTACGACCAGGGGATGGAGTACGCGAAAGTCCGCGAGGCCCTCTTCGAAATGTTGAGCTTGAGTCGGGGCGAAAATAGTGGAGAGGTTAATGCTGGGGCCCAGGGTGCGGAGCTCCATGTCGAGGGTGGCCAGCAGGTTGCGGGCGTCTGGGGGGCGGTGGTGGACGACGCCGACAGACGAAGCTGGTACTTGCCGGAGGAGGAGCAGTGGAAGCTGCACCGCGCGACGACGTTTGACTCCGCGCGAAAGCTGGTGCGGTTCGTGAAGGCGCGGGCAGACCGGGTGGAGCGTGAGCTCGTGTGGACGAAGATCCGAGCAAAGGAGCTCGCAAAAGTGAAGCAGCTACTCACCGAACTGTACCATGAGGAGAGTCCAGAGAGGCCCGCTGTCCGGCGGACTGGGCTGCAAACCCGAATTGCGAAGCTGCTGGAGCGCTACCACGATCCGTGGAGCCTCCGTGACCCTGTTCATCATGAGTCCGCGGCGCGGGAGCACTCTTTCCGTCCTCAACATGTCCACGACGAGTTGCTCTTGCCGCGCGGGGAGTCCGGAGAGAACGAGGATCCGGACGCGTCGGGTTGCCCCGTCTGCTTCCGCGAAGAGCTGGTGGCCCGTATCAGCCAGCGGTGGGGCTCGGGGCACGAAGAGTTTCTGTGCCGCCTGGTCGCGCACTGGCTGTTTTACGAAGTGGCTCCTGTTTCTGGTTCTGGCGAAGATGCTTCCAGCACACCAGCAGGGACCTCCTCGCACACGCTCTCCGCCGACGACCGGCGCAAGCTGTTCCAGCATTTCGAGTCCGTACAGGTGGACGGGTCTCCCACCGAGTTCTCCTGCGGCCGCGTCCTGGAGCAGGAGCACGGCGACGGGCGCGCGAGAAACGCGCAGCTGTTTCCGCCACCGCACCTGCTCCGCAAGGACCACGAGGGCGACCGGCCCCCGACCCCGCTCCCCCGAAATTTCGAGCAGAAACTGGCGCGCAGCTCGACGCTCGCCTTCCACCGCGGGTTTCTGCTCTCCAAGTACTTGTTTCGCCTCGTCTACTCCGTCGTCCGGGCCGTGTTTCGGCTGAAGGAAGGCGTCCACTACGGAGTGCGGCGGGACTTCGGGCAGGCCGGCCGCTGCGACTTCGCCGTGCTGGAGGGAGGCTTCGGGCTGGGGATCGACTTTTTGGACGACGGGCTGCTGCAGTTCCTGCAGTTCAAGCACGACTGCTATGTGACGCCTCCCTCCTTCTTCCACAAGAAGATCTCCACCGGCGCTTTTGTGCGTCTCTACAGAAGAGTGTTCGCGATTCAAAACGACCCTTCGCAAGAAGAGGACACGCTGGCGTCGGCGAATCCGCAGTTCCTCCTGGCGCACTTCGGTCTGCGGTCGCTGTCGCTTTCTGCCAGTACAGCAGCAGCAGCCGCAGCTGCAAGTACAGCGGCCGCGGCCAGCGCGTTGCAGCACGGCATCCGGAAGTTCCGCTTGCAGCAGTACTGGTTTGCGCACGTCGGGCAGCAGCTGCGGTTCGCCTTCGGGCTGCTGCCGGCCGCAAACTACCCCGCCTTGGTGGCGCTGACGCGCGAGCCCCCGTCCGGGTCCCCGGCAGACGACACCACGGCTTTGGAGGTGGCGAGGCTGAAGGAACAGGGCGACACGAACGGAAGGAGCTGGTGGCTGGGACAGTTCGACGTGGTCGGGTGCAACAACAGCGACGCGGACCTGGGGCAGAACGACCTGCACGTGAAGGGGTATTTGCTCCGAATGGCCCTCTTCGAGCGGTTCTTCATCTACCACCCGCACCTGCGGGACTGGCGCAGCCAGGTGCGCACGAACTTCGGGGGCGGGGCCTTGCTGTCGGAGAAGGGGGCGGCTGCAGGGCGGGAAACCGAAACGGAATTGGAACCCGCCTGTCCGATTTGTGGCTGTCATCCGCTTCCTTCCCGCCTGTCCGATTACTCGTCCACTTCGGACGACTACGCGGTGCGCGCGCTGCGCCGTTTCCACGATAACGAGCGGACGCTCGTCGCCGCGCTCTCCCCACGGCGCGGCAACGACACTACATTGTCAGGCGCGAACGACCAGAACGGGAGGAGCGAGGCCGCACGGCTGCCACTGCTGAGCAGGTATCTACCAATCGCCCACCTGAATTCCTGGGCAGTCGCGCGGCGGTTGAGCGTGTGCCTGGCGGATAACAGCAACCGCATGAACCACCAGCACGTCTGGCTGGCGATGGCCAGCTTCGCGCTCGGAAAGTTGCTCCCCACCGCCACCTACCAAGTTGACGCGGACAAGCACGTGGACAGGGGGGATAGAAGGGAGAGTGAGATTGTGCGGGAAGATCAGGTGGGGGCTAGTAATGCTGTTGGTTACCACCACGGTACAAGTCAATTTACCGCTGGCAACTCTGGGCACGTCGCGGAGCTCTACTCGGTGGTCGGCAAGGCGTTTCTCGCCGACGCCAACGATACGACGTCGCCGAATAAGGCCGAGTTTCGCCAGCACGGGCGGATGTTCCACGAGAGGGCCCGACGCCTGTTTGCGGAGCGGGAGGCGAACTTCACGGCGGCCGCAGGCATGGTTGCCGCCGCCGCGAGGACGGTGGCGGCGTGGAAACAGGACTCGTCTGCTACGCAAACCCAAACACGCATTTTGGCCCCGACGCTGGTGCGCGCGCAGTTCACCCTGAGCGCGACGCTGTTTGCGAACGCGCAGCGCATTTGCGAGGGTGTCACCGGTGCTCCGGACGGCGTGTTCAGTAACCGGCTGCGGGCGTTGTACCCCGAGCGGGCACTGCTGGCGAAGGACTTGAGAAAGGTGAAGAGCGCCATCGCGAAAGTCGCCACCCTGCTGGACGGGGCCGAATACAAAGACTTCGTGCAGAAAACGTACTACGACGCCGTGTTCCAGGACAAAACCGCGGAGCAGTTTTTGCGAAAGCTGCGCAACCTCGCCTCCGCTGGACTGGACTACTTCCGGTCGGCGGCGAGCGGTTCTGTGTCCTCGCAGGTGGCGAAGCTGAAGAAGGCGCGAAAAGGGTTTTGGGCCCTGTTTTCACAGGAGATCGACACGGGAGGGTCAGACTCAGAAGAACAGAAGTTGCAGCTGTGGAAAGCGGTCGGGGACGAGTTCAGCTTTCTGGAGGAGCTACCGCCGGCGGACTGGCGGTCGAACGTGCTTGCGGACCTGGCGGTGTCCAGAGGGGAAGGCGGCGGGACGCGGGCGTCCGACGCGGGCGCGACCGGGGCGCTGCAAAAGGAGGCACTCCAGCATGCGCAGCGGCGGGAGGCACTGCGGTGGCTGCCGCGCAAACTCTTCGCGGAGAAGTGGCTGCAAAAGAGGGGTCTGGGCGGCCTGCTGTTTCTGTACAGCGACGAAGTGCCGGACGGCTGGGCAACGCTTCGCCGAGAGCTGTTCGGGGGCGACGACGAGAACCGAAATCGTATCCTCGATTCCGACGTGGTGGAGCTGGCGCCGACGTCGGGCGCCGCCGCCAACGAAATGCCCATCGTCTCCATACGCGCTGCTCCTGCTACCCAGGCACAGAGGTCTAAGGCTAAGTCCAAGGCGAAAGCGAAAGCGAAGGCGAGCGCCAAGGCCGGTCCCAACGCGGGGCCTCAGGATCAGTTCCCAGAAAATCGCAGCCAGTATCGTCTGCGGCCCGGCGCGGTGGAGACTTGGAAACGGCGACTGCAATCCGTACTGGAGCTGCTGAAACCGTACGAGTACGCGCTCGGGGGGGCACCCGAGCCTGCATCAGATGCGGAGGCGCGCAACAAGTTTTTCTCCGCCTGGACTGGTTCGGTGCTGGAGAACATCGACGACGCGGACTTTCTCTCCACCTCCGCCTCGCAGAAGCCCCTGCCGCCGAAGCCGAAGCACGAGAACATCCTCGGCAGCCGGTACTACGGCGCGGCGTACGCTTGGCGCGTGCAGGGCGGCAGTGCGGATGAAACGGGGTCCCCTCGTCCTGCGCCTCTGGCCTACAGCCGCGTGCGCGTGCGGGAGCCTCCGCGCATTGTGCGGCAAATTGTGCGGATGCGAACCTCCCGACGAGAGTGCGGCTCAAACACGAGAGGAGCGTCTACTTCTTCCACGCGCTCCGGCAGCAGTGACAGTGGTGCCGACAGCGGCAGCGATCCGCAAACCCCCCGACGATTGGATTGGGAATTCGATTGGGAAATGGGTGGGGAATTGGGTTTTTTGAAGTTTGTTGAGGCCACAAACACGAGAGGAGCGTCTACTTCTTCCACGCGCTCCGGCAGCAGTGACAGTGGTGCCGACAGCGGCAGCGGCGCCGCGCGAACGGAAAGCACGGAGGAGGCCCCCGCCGACCAATACTCGTCGCACTTCGCTTCCTACGCGGAAAGGTGGCCGCGGTTCGCCGTGCTGTCGCTGATCGCGCGGTGGAAGGAGCTGCACGTCGAATGGGTTCGGACGAGGGACCGGCTTCTTGCCGTGGAGGAGGAGATTGGGGAAGCAATGCGCGAACAGCTGGAGGGCATGCTGGCAATCACCCTGGACCCGCGCATTCCGGATCGCGCCGACATGGCCGAGGCTGCTGCTCTTGGTGAACCAGATGAACCGATGCTAGAAGTAAACGCGTCGGTTCGTCTAGTTCACCAAGACCCGTACTACGCCACGGAAGCCGGCGCCACGCGGCTGCTGCAGAACGTGCTCGCCGCGACGCGCAGGTTTCTCGGCGACAGCGACGGCGAGGCCCGGGAACTAGAATTGGAGGTAGGAGATGAAGGAGTAGGACCACTGCAGCCTTGTGCCGGCTCGTGCGTGCTCGCGCAGCA
>RXOD01005395.1:0-14347 GCA_005223375.1 Amoebophrya sp. AT5.2 | reverse complement strand
CCACACCATACGAGACCAACTACGAGAGGACCGACAATCCTGCCAACACCAGACCAATGCCCAGGAAAATGGGTTGATCCTCCCCTTAATCGCGCCGTTGCCGCGAAAGTAGTCGTACATCGTACCACTGCGGTAGATGTTCGAGAACGTCTGCAGAAAGCCGCCCGTCTGCATGCTGCTCTGCATGATCAGCTTCGTGCGCTCGATAGGGGCGGTCACGGTCCGGGACGTCGCCCCCGCGATCATCCCGCACATCAACTTCCGCACCACCTCGTCCAAGTTCCCCGCGACGTCCGCGATCGCCAGGTCCCGCGGCACAGTGCTTTCCGCCGCCGCGTCGTCGCGGTAGGCATCCTTCTCGAAGTTATCGAACACGGCGGCAGGAGAAACGTCCGGCGCGAAGAAGCAGCAGTGAGCGAACTCCGTGAAGGACAGCTTGCCGCCGTGCTCGGACTCCGAAATGGAAAGAATCAACCGGATCTCGTCGTCCGAAGCCGTCTTCCCGACGAGCGCGAGCAGCTCGCGAAGCTTCTTCGCAGAGAGCTCGCGCTTCGTGTTCTGCGACGCGGGGGATATGCTGCGCGGGAGCTTTCCCTCATCATGCTCGGATGTAGTTGCCTCATCTGCCGGGTCGATGGTGCGTCCCTCCCGACGTCGCGAGGCCGCAGTCGCGGTGGAAGCAGGTCGTGGAACTGCAGTGGACGACGCAGCACCACCGGACGATGAAGGGGACACTGCTCTAGTACCGTGTCGCTCCTGCTGTCCCTGTACCGCTTCCATTTCGAGGAGCATCGTGAACACCCGTTCGAGCTCTTCCTTCCGCGACTCGTAATACCGCTCGAACTCAGCAAAAGTAACTTCCGACCCGCTCGCTCGCAACGACTTCAGCCTTCGCGGCGGCGCTGCGCCCGGACCGTCGCGGATCATGTCGTCCGTACAGCCATCGCCATCTGTTCCCGGTCCTCGACTGGCGCCCCCAAACAGTTTCGAAAATTGTTGTTCTCCCTCGTCGTCGCGCCCGCTCGGGGCCAACCGCCCTGCTGCGCCGCCGCGGCCTTCCACCGCACTCGCACCTCCGCCAGCCAGCTGCTCACAACTTTCCGACGCGAAATTCACTCCACCCAGCGGTCTCGTCGATTTCACTCTCCTCGGCATCGGGTTCTGGTAACTGAAGACCCTCTGCAGCAAGATCTCCCGAACGCGCTCGCTCTTGCCCATTTTTCGCAGGGCTTTGTCCAGCTCCTTCGCAGACACGGTACCGTCCTCGTTTGTATCCAGCGAGTCGAAGATTTCGCGCGGGGGCGGCAACTTTCGCGCCGTCCGCATCATCTGGTTAAAGTCAGGGTGGTCGTGGTCCTCGGCACCCGTTGAGGTAGCGTCACGCGTTCTACTCGTCGCGTTGGACGAGGAGGATCCGCCGCGCTCCTCACAGAGTAGGTAGTGGCGTGCAGGAACAACAGCCATGCGATGCCAAAGTCGTCGCCCATGTTGCAGGCGAGCGTCCTTGTGCGGCGGAGTTGTTATGCGGGCACTCGAGTCAAACTGCCAAAGCCGACAAGGGAAGTGGCGCTCGTCACGCGCAGAATTTTCGCAGGTGCCGTTCATCGGTCGCAGTTCGCTTGCAAGCCAAATGCTAAACAAGTAAAGTGTACATGTAGTCGTGGTGGGTGCTGTGACTTCTCCGCTACGTGGTCAGCTATCAGCCACTCGCGTTTTCACATTGATTCTCCTACGTGTACGTCTACGTCGTGTCGAAATCTACTAGTACGCGTAATTTAGCTTTCTTACAAGAGGTACTGACGTATACTTCAAAGTAGTTGACTGTGGCTCGATCATCGACCTCAACTTCGTCTTTCTCGTGTTTTCTCTGATGCGATCGACCGCAAGATTCGCACGCGATTCTTCTGATCAACGTTCTTCACGTAGGAGACAGCTCTGACGGTCAAGAAAGTCGTATTTTTAAGTCGCAAGAAGTACATCGAGTTCATCAGTCGAAGTCGAAGCAAGGAAGAGACTCACCACTCCAACGGAAGTACAGCTCGAGGTCGAGAGTCGAAACAGTCCGCCCGGTGAAATAAAGAAGTACTCGACCCTGGAACTGGAAGTTGGTGTACAACTTGCAGAGATCAATTTAGAATGATCAGCAGAGGAGCAGGCATCATCGTAACCATTCGTTCCTTACGCAGCAGCTTCATAGTCCAACACGTTTCGCCATACCACTGCGCAGAACTGCCACGGATGTTCCGTTCGGTTGCACCACTCGATGCGGAACTTCGTTTCGTCCACCGGTACCCAGCTCACGCCGCCTTCCTTTTCCACATTTGCCTCACACCAATCTCCGTTGAAGTTTGCGACCGTGCCTCCGAATGCGTTCGTCTCGCACGCGGCGGCGTCGGCTAGGTTCAGGTAGGTCTTCGGGCCTATCACCGCGGTGTGAACCCACTTGTTTTTCTTGTTCGAAACTTTCTCCGCCGGAGTCAGCGTGAGCCATAGCATGCCCTCAGTGGCGTTGTTACGGAAGAACGGCGAGGCTGGGGTTTTCCGCGCATCGTCGAAGCAGTACACCCCGTTCATCTTTGGCCACCTCGTCACTCCTGACACCTTGAACACAAGATCTGGAATCGGGACGCTTTCCGGAATGCCGAAAAGCGGGTTGAAGTTGGCCTCCGCAATGTTCGAGTGCGGGGCCGCGTTGCCGTTGGCCGCTCTCGTTCTCGTACCTCCCTCCGCGTCTGAGGACGACGAAGCGGCATTCCCAGCACCGGTCGCGGGCTCTCCAACATTTCGTGCGGTCGTACTCGTAGTCGTCAACGTCATTGCAGCTCTTTCATCGTTGACGTTCTCGTCCACGCCATTTCTGCGCAAGGCCGTCAGACGATGGTCGTCGAGTACTGAGTCCAGGGAATTCAGCAGATCCGAGACAGCCGCATTATTTTGCCCGGTAGAAGAAGTTGTTGCGTTTGGTGCAGTGCCGAAAGGACCTCGCGCCGCTTGCGCAGCCTTCTGCCGCTTCGTGAGCGGGACAGCGGACGCGGTCTCCGGTTGCGGAGACGCTCTACTGTTCTTCATCCCCGCGGAGTGCGCAGCCTGTTGTTCGACCAAGTGCTGTGGGGAACCAGCACCAACAGCACCCAGTGCGTGGTGTGGTAGGTCTTGCGAAAAAGCAGGGTCCTGTTCGATATCTGCTGCTGCTGCAGTATTTCCCGCGGCTCTACTCGGTGCTCCACCGCGCGCCGTGGGCTGTCCTTGTCGACCTCGAGCCGAGCGACCATCAGCACCGTCACCGAGTATTGCGGCGCTCTTCGCAACCGCCGCCACCGCCGCTGCGCGCTGCGATTTTGCACGTCTAGATGTTGTCGCGGTCGCGGTACCTCCAGAAGTGGTTACAGGCACCGCACTAGCGCCGGTGTTCCCGGACGAGGTGTTCGCGAATGAAGTCGTGCCGGCGCCCGTCGTAACAATCCCCATTTGCTCCCCCTCTCCAGCAGGTGCCAGTACAAGACTGCCGCTCGGTTTCATCGGGTGTGCCTGACCCTGATATTCCGGGCCGGGAACAACGAAGCCCTCCGGTAATCTTGGGGTTAACAACATAGACGTACCCTGCCCGCTTGGCTGAACCTGAAGTGAAGAGTCCGGCTCCCCCAGTGCTGTTTTTGGAGCAGCGGCAACAGATCCAATCCTTCCCGCTGCTGCTTGCATCGCCTGCTGCCGCTTTGTCAACGGTTTCTCTGCTCCGCTATCTACCGCGGTAGATTTCGGCTTCACGCCCCCAGCACTCCCAACCATTACCAGGGAGTCGGATGCTGTTGCATTGAAGCTCCCATAAGGTGGTATGACCGGTGCTGTCGTGGCAGGAGTGGTCGAGGAAAGAAACATTTTGCTTCCACCTCCCCCACCTCCCCCATGTGCCTGCGATTTCGCAACACCAGACCGCCCCCTCGTCCCCTGCACCTTCGTCGCCCCCTGCACCTTTGCTCCGCCTGCTGTTACGGCTTTTTCGCCCGATGAGGTACTGCCTCCGCCTCGCCTGCCTCCGCCTCGCGGCTCCATTTTGTTCGACGTCCCCAGGGGTGCGGGGGGGGGCGCATTCTGCGACACGACTCCTCCAGCAGCGTCACTGTTGTGAGTCATGTTCTCGGTCAGGTGGTGCTGCATTTGCTGCATCTGCAGAAGGCTCATTTGTTGCTGTTGCTGCTGCAACAAAAGCTGCTGCTGTTGCATCTGCTGCTGTGCCAGGAGCTGCTGCTGCTGCTGCTGCAGCGACACCGCGGAGCTCGTCCCCCTTGGTGTCGTCGCTCCAGCAGGTAGTAGCGTCGTCGTTGTCGTGGTAGGTCCCCCAGTCGTGGGGCTGGGGGCTGCAGCTGCGGCCGCCATCTCCATCTGCTGACGGAGCTGCTGTGCCTGGTGCACCCGGTACTGTGCGTGCGCTTGTACGCTCATCTGTGCGTGCGCTTGTTGCTCCGCGTTGAATGCGTACAGCAGCGCTTCGTAGCTCTCCTGCGTAGTGGGGGGCGCGAGGTTGTTCGACCCCAGCCATAGCTGGAACGGCGTAAATTCCCCCACCTGCTGTGGGTGCGTCGGAGGTTGCGGCGCGGCACTCGGGGCACCGCCGGCACCACCAGCCGCGTTCAGCATCGCAATTGTCCCAACCGGTCTAGAATTCGTGCCTCCCGCCCGCGCGCGTCCAACGCTCGCTGCGCGGTTCTTGTTCCCCGCCTTCGCCGCAGTTGCCGAGCTCTTCTGGATCTTCCGCGGAGGTTCTCCGGGTTGATGCCCTCGATGGGGGTCATCGCCACGCCGCACGTCCGCGCCAGGCACGCCGGGCTGTCGGCGCGGCGTCTTTGCGGTGGGCACTACGACTCCCTGGCTCCGCATGAACGCGAGCGAGGGATCTTCATCCGGCAGCGCATGCTTCTTGGAAGCGAGGCTCTCCCCCGAAGGGCCGAACAAAGGCGCGGACGGATCGACCCGCGGAACCACGGCGCCTTTCACCAGTTCTGACGCGACAGCGACGTCCTCGGCAGACCGCTTCTTCGACCCGACGCCTGCCGTTTTCCCACCCCCCACGGCCGCTGCTGCATGATGAAATGCCGTCTGCTCCCCTGTCTGCAGCTGGTGTGGAGATGGTATACCCTCCGCCGGACTTCCTTTTTTTCCATGGCCGAGAAACATCTTGCTTCCCGGACCAGCCTCCTGCTGGTTTGTCCCAACGCGCGCCCGGTGCTCGGCCTCGAGCTTGGACAGAAAAGTCTCGAACTTTGCGAGCAGTTCGTCGCCAATCCCGGCGGCAGGTGCGGCGCCAGAATTCTCGACGTCCTCCTTCAACTTCAGCTTGTTCAGCTGATTCAGCTGAAACTGGAGCCGCCTGCAGAAGCAAGTAGACGCCGCGTTTTCACAAATTGTTTCTACGTAACAGTACGTTGCATCCGATTGGGATTCCTTACCCTAAGGTCAACGTCAGAGTACTCAAATTAATAGGTACCGAAGAACGTGGTCGACTTTGAGGTTCTTTGAGTTGGGTCTTTCTTCTGGTCGGTGGTTGTTTCTCCGCTTCCAGGAAGCGATCGTTTCTTTCAGCCAGTCGTGTGGCTTGTAATCGACGCCCTCTCGTAGTAATCTGACGGCCTCGTGGTCCTCGTCGCCCGCCGCGGATGTCGTTGAATTAAACACTTCGCCGGAAACGAAGTCTTTCCCGTACTGCCCGACGTAGAGGCGGATGTTCTCGAGGTCGTAGCAAATTCCATTTCGGAGTTGAACGGGTTCCTGCATCAACATACCCGAGATCGGGCAGGTCAGTCCAGCCGGCGGCGCGAGCGGCGAAAATCGGATGGGTTTGTGCTCTCTGGGGACCTTAGCGCTCTTGGCCCTGACGTTTTTTTCATCCTCTTTGGGGCTTTGTCGGGACTGCTCCCCCGCCGGAGTCACGAGCGGCGCAGCAGGGTCACCTGTCGCCGCGCCGCGATTGAAGGTCGAAGCGGCCATCTTTTCTGGCTTTCTTCCAGCAACCGTAAACCAACGAAGAAAAGCAGTGGCAGTGGCACAAGTGAAGTTTGTAGGTAGGACGAGGCGAGGTGGAGAACGGAGTTTTATTTTTTTATCAACACCTACGGTCGTGCAGGTGCAGCACCGGAAGCAAGGCGCTTAAAGTTACACACTCTCCACTCCTACTTCTGATGTTCATGATTGTTCTCATCGATCACGTATCTATGCACCTCCGCTACAGCCATTACGTAGCTCAGGAGCAACAGTCAGTATGCCCATTCGCCTCACCACTCTTCGCGTGCTTACCGTCGTGTTTCCTCCCCGCTCATACTACTCCCCCACTCTTTCCAGGAGCAACCCTCTCATTGGGAAGAGTCCTTTAAGTCGTGAACCTCACAAAGCCGTAAACTTCCCACACGTCGAGGCGCTCAATACCGGCGCGCCGCGCGTTGTACTCGCCGCGGAGCTCGTGGTCTATTCATTGTATTCGAAGATTGCATCGCTACTATTGTAAAGGATGTGCGCAACTACATCCGTCCTGCGACAGGGACGTCCCTGAGGATGCGTGGGCGCACACATGTGCACGCGCATCAAGATCGTGTCCCCAGCGCAGGCGCGCAAGTAATTGTCAACTACAGATCTTCTCATTTACTTCTCATCTCCGGCATCAGCATCACCTCCAGCGTGCCTGTGATACTAGATTCAGATTTACCAGCATCGATAGTTCGCTTGGTTAGCTAAGTAAGTACATACATGGATTCATTTGTTGTGCGGGAATCGCTAGAAGTAGATCTTTTCGAACAGGAAGGAATAGTATAGATACTGTGGACAAGATTCTATCATCAACATGTGGCAAGGTTGAGTAGCAAAGTTGTTCGTCAGCAGCAGTAGTTACAAATTTTCAATTGTTGTGAATCATGTTCAGCAAGCAAGAATTGCAATGTGGTCTTCAAAACTTGTCACTAGATAGCATAGTATACTCGAGCCAGAGATTGTATGCACTACACGAGCTGGAACTGATGGCTGCACCATTCGAATTTTCTCCATCACACGTTTTGGACGTCCTTGCAAATCAGCAACAAGTCAGCATCTTCTCCACCTTCTGTCGAAGATTAGCCACGCCGGCCGAAGTACAAGATCACACACTGACATCTCGGCCGCGGCTTGATGATCCTCCAAGCGCGCCTCGCTTTCCGCAACCGTATCCGTAGCAGCAGTCGCTGAAGCGAACAATTTCGATGCTGATTTTCCACGTCCTCTTGAAGATTCCGGAGATCGCTTCGCGTTTACGACAGCACGCACGACTCGTAGGTCGGGATCATGTACTTGATGTTGATGAATGCATCCTCCCCACCGTGGGTCTCGAACACCTCCAGAGCCTCGTTCACCAGCTCGCCGATGTTCAGGCGCTTCCGCTGCGAGTAGTCCATCAAGTCCCCCTGATTCTTCGTCGCGTGCTTGAAGATGTTGAAAATCGGCAAGATCTGGCGGTAGTACCTGATCCATGACGATGAAGTCAAAGGAAGATAACAACTCCGGATGAAAAAGAACTAAGTAAAACGCTTCACAAAAAAAAGTTCGTGCTCCCCCTCGTCCTTCATCTTCAAGGAAATTTGTTCGTATTACGGCACGAGCGCCTCGCCGATCATGTCAGCCGAGAGGACCAGCTGGATGAGCACTTTGATGGTCGTGCAGACGAGTTCCGGCACTCGTGTGTTCAGCGCGGTCTTGATCGGGATGATCAGCTGCGGCACGACAGGCAGGATCTTTGAGCCGCCCTTCTCGAGCATGTCGTAAACTCCCTGCACCGCGAGAAACCGGTACGGGTCCTCCCGCTCGCGAAGCCCGTCGAAGAAAATCGGCAAGTAGTGATGGTAGTCCAACTTCTCGACTTCAACCTGTAGCGTTGTTCATGTCGACAAAAAATTGATGAAGATACTGTAGGTCGGCCTCCACAATCACTCTGACTTTCATCTTAAGTAGACAACGACAGGAGCTGGTGATAGATGAGACTATCCACTAAAAAGTACCGATGGCGATGCTTTGCGTGTCTTATAATAGTTTCAAATATAACAGATGAACGCTCACTACCTTCCATGCGATCTTTCCTCCAGCTGCGCCGTGGAAAATTTGGATTGGAAGGTCGCCTCGGTCGTAGAATCTCCGGAATTCCGTGGCCGGCACAACCCTTCTGGCCGTCGCGCCAGCGCGCGGTGGTGGCTTCTGCCCGTCGGTTGTTTTCACGAACTTTGTCGTCTTTTCCGTCACTGCCCTCTTTTGCCCCTTCGTTGAGCCGTACCTTTGTGTAGAGTAATTGAAGACCCTGCATGGTGGATCATGCGTTGCGAGCGCGACAACCTCCTTCTACAAAAAAGGTGAAAATCTACTTGAAGTTGAAATCTATCTTTTATATGACATCAACGAGTTCGCGAATAAGTACCCTGCTGGAAAGTCGCCGAAGGGGGATTCCGCGCCCATGGGGACAAGACCCTTTTCCTTCTCGAGCTTGAGGCCGCGAGACCCGTCCCGATACACTATCTTCATCAGCGCATCGTTCAACATCAAAGTGGCCGCAGGGCCACAAGCTTGCTTCGCCATCTTTTCGCTCGATAGTCTGCAGCTGATCAGTAGAAGCTGGAGCTGTAGAACTAGGTTGATGGAAGAAGCACGACCCGCGGCGAAAGAAACCTCTTTCCTCTCCTTGCCGAGCAGTGGATGGTTTGAAAATTCATTGAGTTGTTTATTTTTTCGTAGGATTTAGAGGTCGCCATACCGCTTCGCGCAATTCTTATGCACAAGATCGTGGGCGGAGGCGGGGGGCGATGGGTTCGGAGATAATTGCTCCCCCTACCTCCGAGCTGACCTCCACGTAGATATTCACGCCCGCCCATGCATCTTCCCCCTTAATCACTTGCTTCCTTCTTCTAGTCGAACTCGAACGTAGCCGACATGCGTGTGATACAACGCAAACGAGCCCCCCCCCCAAGCAAATTCGGACAAGGACAATTCTGATTTCCTCAACGAAACAGCGACAACACGCAGCGTTCACTCGGCATTCATCTCAAGCTCAACGACAAAGCTATGCGACAACGCTATGCGCAGAACAGACGTAGACGTTGGTGGGAAAAAACAGAAAGTCACGAAGACGATGTCGCGCGCTCAAAACAGACTCGATTCAAACGCAAAGCCAGTGCATCCGTAGGTAGAGGTACACCACGCCGAGCCTACATTGTGTGTGCGAGGGAAAAAGTGAACCGACAGTGTCCAGTTATGGGTGCCGAGGATCATGTTCAGTTTCATTTACAAACGCCCTTTAAAAATGGCATCCCTCTGGCGGCATTGCGTCTTGCAGTGGTTCGTTGACGTGGCTCCATTAAAAAGCATTAACCCGTTTCAACGACATTTTTCTGTTGGGTTTCCCCTCCAGGCGGACTGCATCGTGCTCGTCGTCTTGCGCAAGTTGTGAAATTTCTTCGTTGGATTCGGATCGATCCTGCGTTTCTGTGCAGTTCCCGTAGCTGACAGTAGACTCGTCTAAATACGTAGATAGAAGATTGATTTCAGTGGTAAAAAGTTCACAATTTTTGTATGAGACGTGCCCTACTTTTTCAGCCGCGGCTGCAACAAGCCTCGTCTCGTGGTCCCCGCGTTCTTTGCGTCTAAAGTTCTTTTACCCACAGTACTTGCTATCATCTTCGCGCCATTTCCCGTTTCCCAGCGTTCTTTGGACCCCAAGATAAACATGATGAAAATAAATCATTCAGTAATTGCTAGCGGTCTGTCAACTTTTACTTTCCCTGCTTCATCAGTTACGACAGCACGCACGATTCGTAGGTCGGGATCATGTACTTGATGTTGATGAAAGCATCATCACCGCCGTGGGTCTCAAACACCTCCAATGCCTCGTTCACCAGCTCGCCGATGTTCAGGCGCTTCCGCTGCGAGTAGTCCATCAAGTCCCCTTGATTCTTCGTCGCGTTCTTAAAGATGTTGAAGATTGGGAGGATTTGCCGGTAGTACCTGTAGTAAGATGGGTATCTATTTTACGCAGAGTTTCCTCAGTTAAAAGAAGGGTTGATGGTGGCATCAGACGAAGATGACACAATAAATATATGAAAATGCAGAAGTAACAGAGTAAGCTGGTACGGCACGAGCGCCTCGCCGATCATATCTGCGGAGAGCACGAGTTGGATCAGCACTTTGATCGTTGTGCACACAATCTCAGCACACCGTGTGTTTAGCGCGGTCTTGATCGGGATGATCAGCTGCGGTACTACGGGCAAAATCTTCGAGCCCCCCTTTTCGAGCATGTCGTAAACTCCTTGCACCGCAAGAAAGCGGTACGGGTCCTCCCGCTCGCGGAGCCCGTCGAAGAAAATCGGCAGGTAATGATGGTAGTCCAACTTCTCGATTTCAACCTGCTCGTCGTAGTATTAATTTGAAAGAAGCCAGATCTTCTTGCGAGTGCGAGTATGCAGTTTTTCTCTTTACGTTTCACTTTCAGAAGGCCGTTAGCGTGAACCTAAATTCGATGAGGGCCAGCAACAGCAACAGCATTCATCTTCTACACAAGAAATGATCATAGGAGAAGCAACTGAAGCGACAGATTCTGCGCACCTTCCACGCGATTTTCCCCCCAGCGGCCCCGTGAAACACCTGGATCGGAAGGTCGCCGCGGTCGTAAAAACGGCGGAACTCGGTCGAGGAGACTGGCCGTCGGTCCGTCGCCCCCGCGCGCGGCGGCGGCTTCTGCCCGTCCATGGTTTTCACGAACGGCTTGATCTTGTCCAGCGTGGGCCCCAGCTTCACCGATCCGTAGCCGGACGGGAAGTTCCCGAACACGGACTCGGTACCCAGCGGGAGCAGCCCCTCCTCCTTCTCGCGGCGGAGCGACTTTGACCCGTCCCGATGCACGATTTTCATCAGCGCATCATTCAGCATCAGAGTGGCCGCAGGGCCACACGGCTGCTTCGTCGCCATCCTCTACTCCTCCTGCGCTTTATTTTTACGAGGAAACGACTGATATCTACCTATTGATGAAGCCAACCAAGCTACGGAAGCAACGAACCTCCTATTTTTTCCGCACGACGTTCTATGATGTTTTTATTCGCATGTAGGCCGCACTTTGACTTTGTTCTACAGAATTTATAGGAGAAAGCTCAAAGAAGTAGGAGCAACCGCGTATCAATGTCACCACCTGTAGCTTCCTGGTAGTGGGGGAAAAAGTCCCTCCCTCATTACTTTAGTTCGAAGTGAAGCCCGAAGTAGAGTCCTCTATTAAGTTCGAACTCGATTCTTGTTCTGCTCGCGTCTCTCGTGAATGGTCTCGCCACTATCCTCTGCGTTTTTGACGACAGAAGGCAAAACGAAACAAAGGCCCCATCCCCAGACCCAGTTGTAACGCGTTATATGCACAAACCAGTGGTGCTATCAAGGTACTTCTAGTTGTAACAAAGGACTGCGAGCGGCCCCCGTAGGAGCACGTCACTACCCAAGTCGCGCCACCACATGGCAGATTGGTTGGTAGAAAAAGTTGGTAGAAAAAGGTAAGTACTTTTAATTCATTGTAGACGGGGCAGCGCCGAGCACACACCCGTATCACAGATGCCGTGGGGAAAACATCGCGCAGAAGGTCCGGGACTGACGAACTCCCGAAGGGTTATAGTTGAGTATAGTGTTCCTGTTATAGTTGAGCCTGGTTCAGGGTGACCCTCCTGCAAGCCGAAAAACGACCACAGAATGCCACTCCCCATGATCCTCCAAACAGCATACAACCACGCGTCTGCCGTATAACTTCAACCCGATTCCATTACGTGGCAACAGAGGTTCCGCCTTCCTTCAGCAGGATATCGCGGATGCACTGCGCGAGGTAGCGGAATCCGAAGGGCCCGTTGACTTCGTGCCGTTCCAACAAAGTGTGCATGGAGCGGGCCAAGCCCCCCTCAGGCGCCCGCGGGTTGTACCCTTTCTCGCGCAGCGAGCAAACGTACTCCCCAAGCTCGGTTGTCTTCAACTCCCCGTCCAAAAACATGCGGATCTGGTGTTGAATTCATAGAATCTTGTTGAGAAGCAGAAGTTTCTATCAATCCAGATCCAGTCTAACATAGAATCAATTATGTTAGTACCGCACTGTGGAGATTTGCTTCTTCTTCTGCTGCCGCTGTTCCGCTGCCTGCGTTTTCTGTCACTGCGGTCGCTTCGGCCGACAGCGGATTGTTTCTCGACACGTCATTCGCTTTTCGCACACGAAAATTGGGTTCTTTTTCGGCCTGCCGCGAGATGTCGGAGCGCACCCGCTTAAAATTCGTGGAGGCGTGCTCAAACGTCGTTGAGGGAATGGGCGCGGAATTGTCACTGATCAGCGACCGCACGTTGTCCCGATACTGCGTCCGGTTGCCGGCGCTCTTCGACGCGAACGAATTCTGCTGACCTGGTGGTCGTAGCCGAGCAGTGGTAGCAGCGTCATACTATACATCAAATATATTCCATTTGTAGGAGCGGGCAGTGCGCCGACGCCGAATGAACGTGGAATGATAAAGAAAGTACCATATGACTTCACGAATTGGCTGTAGGTGCAGTCCAGCTGGTTTAGTACGCGAACGACGGGGTCGGGGAGGTCGCCTCCGAGCGCCTCGACGAACTGCTCTTTTGATATCTTTCCGTCCTGCCACATCTGCCACACCGCGTGCACGGACGGGATGCTCTTGTCCCCCGCCTCCGCACCAGCCCCGGCCGTAGCAACCGTGCCAGGAAGAACGCCAGCCTCGGGCATGTTGATGCTGGTTTTTTCTTGTTCGGCTTCGGAACAAAATAATGATAATGTTGACTACGAGCAAGGAGTACAACGACACTTATCATGACACTAAGAAAGAAGTAAACGTACAATTACAAACAGAAAGCAGATGGATCCTGGACGAACCACTGCAAATAAATCAGTGCATCTATCTCATCGTTCTGTTTGCGCCGATTTGACTCGCTCTCCCTCTCTCCCCTCATCTCCTCTGTTCTAGCGCACCACCTCGGTGAAAGATATGCAATTTTTGTGGCTACCCCTTGTCCCCTCGTGTTGTCGAAGTCCCCACTGTGCATTTTGTCCCTGCTTCGCCCTCTTTTCATGCTGACTTGGCCTGCCCAGTCCCAGCCCCGCGAAACATCAATCGATACAACAGTGAACAGGGCGACTCTTACTCATTCATACTTATCAAATAGCACGTACTGCGAACCCCGTGGCCGGACGCAGAGTAAATGTGGCAGCGTTCAGGTTGCGTTTCATTCCTCTGCACACACGATGCTTACCAGGTCGAGCCCCGGCAGGATTACTTTTCTTATCAGAAAGAAAAAAATTCCACCGCTCTGCGCTAGGGCTAGGGCACATAAGCTAATGGATCTACTTCTACATTGCTGCATTGACTAACTGGTGTCAGATGATCTTCGGGGGAACATTTCCCAATACCACTGCTTTGCCCCTGTGTGTTGTTCTCTTGTTGACGTAATAGAACCACCCAGGATCCAACGTTGCCGCCGCTCCCGTGGTCGTCGCTGCTGCTATTCCAATTCCAATCCCTATTCTTCCTTATTCATCGCGTTGACGAGCCGATCGACAAGGTTCTAAATCATGAAGCGCAGCCAAGGCTTGATCTTCTTTTCCTTCGACAGGCTCAGCGTCAGCTGCTAAAGGTAGTATAGCTATAGTACAGCGTTTGTTTTTTTTCAGTGGGAGCAGCCACCAGCCCCCGTTACTTCTGCTCACGCCGCTGCGCCGGCTGTTCCTGTTCCCGCAAGTACGCTTCCCAAACTTTGTGTCGCTTTCTCGTGTTTCGATCCCAGACGTCAGCGAAAAATTTCAATGGCAAGACGCCGCCCTTCTGTTTACCCTCGGTCAGCACCACGCGGTTTGTCGAGACGAAGAAAGGAATGTCGTCTGCCAAACATCTCGCAAAGTCGACTTCGATGATAACGCTTGCCTCGTTGCGCATTGTTCCGAAAATGCCGTCCGCATTGTCGAAGTCGTCCGCTGTCGCCATGCAGAAATGGATGTGGTTCCGCTCCATCCTATTCAGTCCACCGGAGTCTATGATCGAATTCAGCGCCTTCACGGATGTGCCGTGCACGATCTTGGTTGCTGGTGCATCAATCAAACGCGGAGCTGATCCAGTTGTGAGCAGAGCCGATGATGAAGCTGAAGATGACCCCGCAACGCCAGCTGATGCGCCCGCACCCCCGTCCTGCGCTGGTGCAGAAGATACGCTACCATCGCCCTTGCCTTTACTTTTGCCCTTGCCGGCGGCGGCGGCCAGAGCCCTCAAGTCCTTGTGCTGCAGACACAAATCGTGAAGAAAGGAACCTATGAATGTGTGATTGAGAT
>RXOD01005394.1:0-14352 GCA_005223375.1 Amoebophrya sp. AT5.2 | reverse complement strand
GAGTGGCTCACCGATGGAGCCAGCCCGGCCGCCACGCAACGTAGTCCGCCTGCAGCCGATGACCCGGCCCAAGCTGCAGCGTGCAGGCCCCAGCGCTCGCGAGGGACGAAAGCAATCGGCCGACAGCAACGACGAGGGGCGGCGGAGGAGCAGGCCCGAGTCCCCCCTGGCCTCAGTCGTGGGGCCGTCGCCGTCAGCTCCTCGGAGTACGGAGCGGGGTGCGGCGAGTTTTTTAAAAGTCAGAAGAGGGCCCGGGGCGGATCCCATCCAATCGGATCCGCCGGCGTTCCTGGACCCGCCGCAGATGGCCGGCCCAGGAGCCCTCCTCCGGTGCGACGTCGGGAGCCGCGACATACTCCTCGCTCGAGTTTTCCGCAGAGGACAGCGCTCCGCACCACGCTGGTCGGGTGGGCAATCTCCACGCTGGACCGCCTGCACATCGGCAGTTCTCTGTCGGCGCGCAGCTTCTCGCGTCTGAGCAGCTCGCTGTCCGTCTTCGGCATCAGCCGGCTCGGGAGCGTGGCGCCCATCCTCGACCAGGTTGTCCTCGCTCACCTCTGCCGAGTTTTCCGCGCAAAGGCCAGCTGAAGTGTCCTTCGACTCTCGCTGTTCCGCGGCCAGCAGCTGCGCCTGCAGCTTCGCGACCTCCTCCGCGTTTCTGGCCGCCTCCGCGCGCAGCGTGACCACTTCCCGCTCCGCCTTGCTCCATGGTCCCTAAAGGCGTCAGTCCTACCGAACTCGCTAAGTACACACTTTATTTTGTGCAGTGATGACGAAAGAAAATCAATGGTCCGCATGTGGGGCACACTTCTTGCTACGCTATGACTAAGCGTTAGATCGCCAACGCGGCGAGCCTGTTCGAGTGATCTACGAAGAACGTACGCTCCAACCATGACGCCACCGTGCGTTTCCTATCTAAGTAACAGCACTGCCACCCGCTCTCAATTCTCATTCTCAACAGCTACTCGCACTCGCTCCCTCGTCTCAGTATATCAGACGCGCTAGCATCTTCTCGTGCCTTCACGGTTGCTGGAAGTAGATTTTCACCGCAGTCAAACAATTCTAGCCCGGAGCCTTGATGTGCCGGAGCCTTATGCGGCAGCCGCAGAAGCAGTCCGCTTCAAGAAGCTGAGTGCCGGGATGGAAAAATCATCAGAATAAACAACTTCCGCTCATCGGCGATTGCTGAATGTAGCTTTGCGAGAGCCACGCAATCCATGCATCCCCATTCATTGCGCCATTCGTTCCACGACGACCGTTTTTATACGAAGAGCCAATCAACAGCTGCTTTAAACATGATTGAAAGCAAAGCGATCGGCTCATCAATTAATTTCGTTCCACCAGCACTTCTTCTTTAGTAATGCTGCCCTCACGACGGTCTTTGGTAGGGCCGCTCCAACATCTTCAGCGACTACACCGCTTTGTTTTTGATCATGTACTTCTTCGACCACGCCCGCCTTATTTATTACGCATCAAGGCACGCGCCGAGATGGGCTCCTCAGTTCTTCGGGTCCTAGCCACCATCCCCGCCGCCCCCTTCTTCTGGTAGATGGCCTGAAGAGGTGTTTAAAGACGGCAAAGGTGCATTCTCAATAGGATTCATGGTTTTGGGATATGAGATTGGTAGAATAAAACGATTTCATTGATGGCACTTACAAATTCGTAGGCAATACCAACTGCCTTTTTAGAGTCCTTGATTTTCAGTTCGCGTCCACACTCGTTGAAAAAGGTCCTCCCCATGTAGTCTTTGGGATACTGATGGCGCCAGATCGGTGATGGGCGCGTCTTCCAGATAGGGAACGGACTCAGCGTGCTGGAGTAACGTCAGCCCAATGTCAAGTTTGAGCTTCTGCGGTGCGACTGCCTCACCGGACGATAGTTCAGGTAGCGCCGCCACGTGTCGCCTGAGGAGCACTCCCGCGCTGCTCGCCGCCGCGCCTATGGACCCGCCGCCACCTTCGCCCCAACCAGCGACCGCAGAGTCACCAGCGACCGCAGCGTATTCGTCCTCACGCCGTAAATGCTCGTAATCCACCGTCGGCAGCCAGCCGCGCCAGTAGAACGGCGGCTCTGCGCCCGCGCGAAACAAATCCCGGCACGCAGCGAAGGGCAACACCATGGCGAAGTGCGGATCCGCCGGATCTGGATCATCAGTATCGCCTTCATCGGCTGGGGCTGGCGCTGCGCCGTGGTCCTGCTTCACGACGTCAACGTAAGATTTCTCGGACAGCCACACTTGCATCTCCCACACGGCCTGCTGCAAGTTTTCCTGCCGTGCCGAAACGTAGAACTCTCGGCCGCAGATCGCACGCTGTTCTGGCTCCGTCTCGCCGGGGGTCGGAGTTGTGGAAGACATCGCGCTTGCGGTTTTGGGTGGCGGTGGTGCTGGTTTCGGAAGTAACAGCTCACACACCTGCGCATGCGGCTGGTCCCTTCCCTGCCGCGCCGCGCCTGTGGTCGTGCCATGATTTCGTCTCACGATGCGGAGTCTACATTCGCTTTCACCGGGCTGGTGCGACAGCGAGAATACCTCAAAACGCAGGCGAAAGAAGTCGTCTTCAGGGCCGGTCTGGCCGCGCAGCATGCTGATGTTACTCTTACTGTGCGGTCACGACTCTGGCTGTTTCAGTGTCGTGCCCTCCGTATGCTCCTTGTTCCTTCGCCGGTGTGCGGGCGTGAAAGAATGCTCGCGGTCGCGTCAACGCTTCATCTTGTTACACTTAGAGTTAGATAGGAGCAAGAAGTGCAAGTGAAAGAGGGAGAGCAAGTCTATGTCTAGCACGGTTACACTACGGCTCTCCGCACTTGCACTAGCTGACCTTGTTGCAGCTCTTGCTAGATGACCACCTAGAGCTGGAGCCAGAGGTAGCGGTAGTGTCAGTCACAATTTTCTTCTTTCGTCCTCCGAAAGATCACGATCATTCCGTGACAGTCAAGTCGGCAGCTGCAAAGGGCACTGGCAAGAAGGAAGGGCCTCATTCTTTTTGTGCGGGCGGCGGCCGTGAACTCCGGGAACACAACCGTATCTGCGCCCGTCATCCTCATCCTCATCTGACACCACGATGGCGGAGCTGTTTTTCGTTTTGCTATATTCGGTTGCGATGAAACGAAGCAATGTCAGCCACTCCAACCAGCAACGCCATTCGCGGCCAGCAACTACGGGTACGGCAAAAAATCAGTATATATTTTCCACAAATCCGGACTTCAACAATAATCATCTGTATATCGGCGTGAAAGCGATTTTATTTGCTGAGCGGCCGTCAAGGTAAAAATCATGCAGTGGTAATATCCCATGAAGCAATCCACTGACCTTGCGCGGCCTAAGTAGTTGTCCATGACATCGTATACTCGTTTCTGCGCGATCCTGTGTCACTCTCACTTGTTTTACTTTCTAGCCCGTTTTTACTCATAGTCATCGAGTGAGGCCTTCTTGGCATTACAATCCGTGCCGGCCGCGGCGTGTTACACTATTACTGTTTACGCGAGAGTCAGAAAAATCTTCATCACATACTACATAGCCATAAAACCAAATTTGGGTACGTTTTCGCCTCGGCAAAGCTGCTCCTGCTCGTTCAAGTACAAGTACTTATGCGTCTATTATGTTGGTCATCACTTGAATGAGTCACGCTAGCTCTAGCGTAGCACCACTGGTACAAGTATGAAGATCATGATTGTACATGATTCAGTATACATGCATAAATGTTAATGTTTCAAATTGAATTCGAGATCAAGTCTGGACACGGAGCAGGTTCGAGGCCCCTAAATTACGCAGGACGAGACTGCATTCTCGCGATCGCTTTCAGGGGGCGGCCGCCTGTTCTTCTTCTTCCTCTTCCTCCTCCTCCTCATCTTCCGATGACGATCCTTCCTCGCCATCCTCGTCCGCTTCTCTAACATCTCCAACATCTGCAGCGTCAGGCTGTTGATCATGGTTTTCCGCCCACTGCTCTTCTTCCGAGTCTTCGAAATCTGGTGGGTCGTACACGTCGGCAATTCTCTCGAGTGCCGTCCGACACGGCTTCAGCATCTGATCTATCCTTCTATTTTCCGCCCTCGTCTTCTCAGCGAGTAGCTTGCGCCTGCGCCGGCTGTATGGAGAGGTGTCGGGAAAGATGGTCAGGCGACCGTGGTGCTTGGCCTGATGTGTGCCGCCGCGTGGGGGTGTCCTATTGGTCGCGTGGGGACAGGGTCGTTCCCCGAACACTAGATCGTCGTGCGGTGATCGCGGACTAGCGCCGAGGCCCATTAGTCTACTTCCTTCAAGCCTCGTCGAATTGCTAGTGGTCGCCTCTGGGCCGTGACGCTGGCGTTTAGTGCTTCGGTGCCGAGATGAATCGAAAAAACGCGGCTCTTCTGCGTCCCCGCCGTACGTCCAACTTGCTCTTCTCTTCCGGAGGACCGTTTCTGCGGCGTCACGGGGGATTTCGAAGTCGAGATAGGACACCTGCCTCGGCAACGGCAGGAACCCGCTACTGCTACTGTTTATTTCGCCTGTCGCTTGATGTGCCACAGCTTTATTTTCCGACTGCACAGCTTCCGAAACGGCTTTCTCTGCGTATCGCTGCTCAAAGTCCGTCATCTGCCTCAGCCGCGGGGCTTTCCCGCCATCCTTGTCGTCAGAAGGCTTCCCTTGCTCATGGCCCGCAGCTTGCCGGTCTAAAAACTTGCGCAGCGCTTTCTGGCGACGGGTGTCGCGCTTACCGCCGGCGGATGTCAGCTATCGTGGACGTGGAGGTATCGGTCGTTTAACAGTGAAATTGGAAGTGGAACGAAAAGTTCAAAAAATGTCACGTCCTCGTACTGCTCGGTGGACAACAGATTGTGATTGAGCAAATGTTGGAAGATGACTTCTGCGGGAGACTGTCGCTGCCACAGTTGCCTGTAGCAGTCATCATAGATATCTCAGTACCTTCGCCGACCCCGCTACGTCTCCGCCTAGCAAGTGGGGCTCGAGTTTTATCTGGGACGCGAGGAACTTTCCTCCTGCTTCTTCCACCGCCGCGTGGTACAAGACGGCCACAAGGGTCTTCGAAGTGCACGTAATCGACAGCGCCGCCGCCACGCTCTCGACAATCGGCGCGGCCGCGGCGGAGGACCCATTATGACTATGCTGCTGGTGCGCGTGCAAAGAAAGGCCCCCGGTTGTTCCGCTGCCGCCCCCGGCTCGCCACGCAGAAGACGCAGTAGAGCCTCCCGCACCGGACGTCAACAGCTGATGTAGCAGCGTTCCCAATCCCGAGAAGCCGCCCCCTCCATGATCGTCGCCCACACCCGGAGCGCCTCCCGTGGACGAAAACGATTCCCCGATCGTGGACACGTAGCCTATCACATTCTGGTCTTGCGTTTTCTTGAGCGGTTTTCCCTCCAGAAAGACACGCACCGCGGACGACGACGAGCTCACAGATTCGTGCTCGCGCACAATCACCTCGTTGGCCTGGTGGCAGCTTAGAAGCACGTAGTGATCGATCAGGTAGTTAAGGAACGAATCGGACAGGCGGTGCTCTCCGAGAATTCTCAACGCGGAGAGAAGAATCGCGCGGCGGTCGCGAAGATGGAGCTCCTGGGTGCTGGCGCTGTCATGGTCGTGTGGCGGATGCTTCTGCTTGCTGCGTTTTCTACTCCTGTTGCCGTTGCGGCTGTCGCGGTCGCTCGTCCCGCCTTCCGCTTCAGAGGAGCTCGTGGGGGCTACCGCGGCATTGTCCTGCTGTACAGCAGTGGCACCCGCGCCCGCCGGTCGTGCAGCATCTTGGCTTGACACACGACGTCGAGCTGCACAAGCATTCACGTCCCAGGCCTCTTCTACCACCTGTTTCATGCAGTGAAAGCGGTCCGCCAGCTGCCTCAACTCCCGCGAGGCGGCAGAGCTGTAGTTGGTCCCCCCGAACTTCATCGTCTTCTTGGTTTCATTCGGAGTAAATGAGACCGCCGATGACAGATCGTCATCGTCAGAACCATCAGTGAGCAAAACATTGGCTTTTTTGAGCGTGAGCGGTCCTCCGGCGGACGCGGATCCGCTCGCGGAGGAAGATGAAGCCGCGGAGGCGGACGGACACGGATCGGCATCGCCGGGGGCAAGCGTTAGTTTCTTCATCGCGGACGAAGACGAAGCAGGAGGGCCCCTTCGGTTCCCTTCTACATCCGACGCCGACGTTGCGGTCGTCGCACCACCCAAATTGCTACGCGAAGTGTTGGAAAGATACTCCGCCTCGCTGCAGCTTGCTGTGTCGCCGAAGTGTCCTGCTCCTGCTGCCAGGCATCGTTCGTGCTCGGTAATGCGGGAATAGATTTCGCGGAAGTCTGTTTCCTCACGCAGGCCGGCGATAAACTTCATCGGCGACGCGCAGCGGAGGTGGGCCTGGTGTGAAGCTGTCGCTGATGTGAGCTGATCGCTCGTCCCAAAGTGAAAGCGTGGGGGCTCGTCGTCGGAAGACGCGGCAGCTGGATTGTCAACATGAACACTGTCTCCTTCACATTGTTGCGAGCAGGCCAGGGAACTCTTTTCTGTTCCTCCTTCGTTCTGACTGAGAATGTCGATCCCCACCTTCGTCGGCAGACCGCCTCCTGCACGACTTGAAGTAGTCGGTGGCGCGACTACGGTTTTCTCGTCACGGCAGAACAGCATTGCGAGCAGGATTTTCGCATACAGCGACTTGATCTCCGTTGTTTCCTCTGACAAAAGCAACCCCAGCGGCAACCCCTTACTTCGTCCGGCTCCCGAAGAACTCGACCCATCCAATGCCAATTGCGTCGGCATGTCTCCCTCCGTCATCGATCCAGAACCAGAGCCCGAGCCTCCGCTGGTCATATTTCCTGCTTTCGCGCCGGCTGGGGTTTTCACGCTCAGGTTCACGCCCTGCCCCTGACCCGAAGAACTACCGCCAGACCCCGCATTCTTTGACGCCGCCCGCCCGCCCCTCACCTTCGCAGGCACCGCGAGATTGTTCATTCGCGCGCCCCCCAGCTTTTGCCTCCGCAGATTCGCACTGCTGCTGCTGTCGTCCCCGGAAGTGGAGCTCTTGATGCAGGAACTTGTTGAGTGAGCCTCGGGGTCGTTCAACATCTCGTGGTCAGATATAATACCTCCCTCAAGACCCCCCACAATCGTTACTTTTCCTCTGGGCTTGTTTCTGCGCGGCTGCTCGTCTCGCCCAGAACTCGAGCCGCCGGATCGATCGTTTTGGCTCGTCTTGACCTCCCCTTCCCTTTCCGAGAGCGACAGCCCGCCCCCGCTTCCGAGTGCACTTCCGCTAAGGTCGTTCTCCGAGGTGCTCGTCGCGAGGAAATCGTTCTCGGACGTGCTGTCACCCGCAGCAGCACCGCCACCGAGGACGCTGCGGTTTTGACGCAGCTTTCTCTTACGTCTGAAATTGTCTACGACCTCCTCGTCGATCACGCCGCCGTCAGTTTCGCGCAGCTTCTCCTCGCTGTGCTGCAAATCCTCGTCGGGGCCGAATCGCACCGCCAAATCGTCCGTGAAGAAGCCGGCACAGAGCAACGCGGCGACCAGGTCCGCTTTTGACAATTTTGCATACACGCAGGTGACCGACTCGCAACGCAGGAAAACGGTCGCCGTGGGGCAGGAAGAGGACTTATCAGGGGAAGCAGGAGAAGATACGCAATCCTGCCAGAAAATTCCATAGTGTCCGTACGCGGCTGGAGCGTGCAGCGAGTGCAGATACAGCGGATGTGGATTCTGGGTCGCCGCAAAACAACTGCCGGACTTTAGGATGAGAAGTGTTTCCGAGTCCGAAGCTGAGCTGCCTTGCAGACCATCTTGACCTTGAAGATCATCTCCTGGTGTTTGCTGATGGTGCGACGAGTCGTCCATCTCGGAATTTTGCGCATTCGGATTTTTCGGTTTCGTTGAGTGGATGATCTGGCCGCGAAATCCGGTGGACCACTTCAGCACACTTTTGTCCCCGATGAGGTAGCGAAGAACGTTGCGCGCGGCCAGGCGCAGACGGTGCCGAATCACGGGCGCAAAGGGGTTTATCCTCGGACTGGACTTTCTTAGCCGGTCGGCACTCCCAGTGGAAGAGTATCCTCCAGCCTCCGCCTCCGGTCGTCCGCTGCCTCCCCCCGTTCTTTTGCGCGGGTTCTTCATCTTGAGCTGGTGGTCACGACGAGGCCTAGACGAAGAATTTCCTCCCGCTCCCGCAGCGGCCGACATTGTGCTCATCTTCCGCTGCTCCTGCCGCATCAGGACTTCTGCTCCTTTCGACGGTTGTGGCAGTTCTGCATCACTTTTGCCTGACCCGGATGACCAGCCGGTGCCGGCACGAGGACTCGCTTTGTTCTTGACCGCGAAAGCAGAAGCAGAGCTTCCACCTCCTGCACGAGGACCAGCAAGAGCGACTGCTGCCGGTGCGCTTGTTGCAAGCGGCAGCGCGGGTATGCAGCTTTTGCCCTGCTCGTCGGAAGACGAAGACGCTGCTTTGCTGCCGTCCGCTTGTTCACCGCCTGCTCTTGTATTTGATGTTCGGGAGCAGGCGTCATTCGCGTTACCGTTACCCGTACCACCTCCCTGCTCGTGGTTACCCTCTTGTGGCACGCAGAACATGCCCTGCACGAGATTCTCGTATTCCTCCTCCAGCGATTCGAACAAGCCCTCGACCTCGTATCTGTCCGCGAGGTTCTGCACCCACAAGTTCACCTTGAGGCGTTCCTCCTTGTGCCGCCGCCGTTTCTCCTCTTCGGCTCGCGCAATTTCGCGCTCCCGAGGCGTCGGATATCGCGCGCTTTGGTGGCTCTTCGTTGGCGAGCCTGGTGATCCTGCCGCCCCCGTGCCGCCGGCGCGGGTTGTTGTTGTGCTACTGCGAGCGCCTGCAGTCGTGGTGTTGCCCGCTGTTCCTGTTGAGCAGAGCGTGATATCGTGGAAGGCCAGCTCAAAGAGAGGTAGAAACCAGGCCACTTTCGACACGCAGCGCAGCACCGAGTAGGGCTCTAGCTGGAGCGACTTAAGCGACTCCACCGCCGCAAGCCAATGCAGCCCGTGCGAGCGCCGACCGAAGCGGGTGCTGTTCATCTTCTGCCGTTTCGGTTTCATCCCAGCGCGCGCTGAATCTGACGTGGCCGCCGCGGAAGATGTGGATGATGCCGCTGTTGGTGTGGGCCCCATTCTGACGACCACAGGGCGGACGAATGCCGTTTCGCTGGGGTCAGGCAGCGTGCTGATGCGGAAAGCCTTCTTCTGCATCAGAAACCTCGACGTTGAGGCAGACCCAGCCGGAGACTGCGGACCGTCCCTTCCGCTACAACTCCCGACGTCAAAAATACCTCCTTGTCCACCACGCGGCTGCTCGTCCCGACCTACTCCTACACGACCCCCGCTTGCGGTTGTCGGACCCCGGAAGGCTGCGGGCGACACGCTTGCCGCACCGAAGGTCGACCCTCGGCTCGTGCTCGCTGAAATTGCCGCGACCACGCTGGCGTCCGTCGAACTGGTACCCCCGCTGCTAGTAGCAGTGCCGGTTTGCTCCTCTAGCGCCCATTTTGAAAGCGCGCCCATGGACACGAGGTGGCGCGCGAAGCAAGTCCCCACCTCCGGCTTGGACTGAAGCCCGCGGAGCAGCAGATACTTCGGGATCAGCCAACCGGCGAGGGACTCCAACTGCTTCTCCGGGCCCCCGTCCTCCCCCATCAACCCCAAGTGGAAGTGGTCGAGTCCTGCGTTTGTGATTCCTGCTGTTCCTGTTCCGTCCCCGTCGTCGAGGAGGCAGTCAGAGAGCTCTTCCTCTTCGAAGTCACTCGTTTTCAGGTGCTGGTGGGCGAAGTTCACCCGTGACGTCTGCTGCGACTTGTTACTACTTCCTTTTCGTCCCCTGCTATCGCCCCCGCCTCTAGCGTCGAACACCCTGAGACCCGCTTGCAACTGCATTTGCGATTGCAGAACCTCTTCCGATTGTTTCAGAACGGTGTACCTCGCCTTCTCCACGTCTTGGCCGAAAAGGTACGAGAATCCGAACATGTCCCCGACTTCCGCGTCCGTGGCCTGCCCCCACACGAAGGCCTGCGGAACGCCTTTCTCGAAGAACACCATCCGGTTCTGTGCGGGTAGAAAGATGTGCGACAGAATCTTCACGTTCGCTTGGTGGAGGTGGTGGCCTTGGTGTTGGTGATGTTCCTCGACCGTGGAATTCGAATTCATGCCCTCCTCGAAGAGAAAGGCGCGGGCGAGGTCCTCGAAACACTCGGTGCCACCGTGCAGGAGCTTCACCATCAGCTCCTGGGACAAGTGGAACTGGGCCCCGGAACTCGTCTCGCCGTAGTACCTGTAACGAGTCAGTCACAGTCAGTTGTGAGTTCTATACGAAACAAACGGCTACAACTACATCTACAACCAAGATCAACATACAACTACAACAGCCCGAGGTCTACTACCCTGCCCCCGCGTGGTCCCTTGCCGCTCCAAAAGTGAATCTCGAGGACGTCCCACCCCATCCCGAGAGCGTCCCCTGATGCGCGTCTTCGAAGTAGTTGGCCGCGTGGATGCTTGCGCACGCCTGGAGCGGGTGCGACACCAGGGCAGCGCAGTGCAGCAGCTTGGTGTTGTCCTCGTTCGCTTTGATCATTTTTGCGTACCGACTCTCCTCCTTCCGCAGGCTGGCCAGCTCGTCCTCTTGAAACGACACCTCGAGCCAGTTCTGCGTCTTGTTCCCATTCCGTCCCCGCGACTGCGAAAACGTCGTCCGCAGGTTGGCGCTGGGAGAGGCACCTCCACAGCTTCCGAGCGCGGAGGCGTTCGCGTTACTCGCCATGGTGTAGGCCGACGTCTTCGAAGTGCTGCTCGCGTTGGAGTGCGAGCTGGTGCGGTGCTGCCGCTGAGCCGTCGTTTCGGACGCGGTGTGCTTTGATGACGTCGACGTGCCTTTATTCATGTAAGACGCGCCGGTTGAACAGGTAGTAGGGGAAGCTCTGGTGGCAGAAGAACAAAAATTGACGCCGCCGCCGTGGTGGTACGACCCCTGGTAAAGAACGCCCGAGACGGCCCGCGACGTTGAACTTGAGACCTTCGAAGATTGGGGCGTTCTCCCACCGCCATCACCTGCCCCCAGACCCGGCGCCCGCGCAGTCCCCCCTCCAAATCTCCCCTCGCCGGCATAACCATAAGCAGCACGAACACCCCCGCCTCCCCCGCCTGCCGCGTAGACCTCTTCCGTCCACTTGCGCAGAAACTTCCCCGGAATCGCCGTCAGGGGGAGCGGTTGCCTGCTCGCGCTCGCTCCGAAGTCGATCCTCTCCGCCAGCTCGCCCACTTTCTCCAGGAACTCGTAGCCGCAGGTCTGGAAGGGCGCTCTCTTTTTGAGGGAGGTGACGAACTCCGCGGTGGCTTTTTCCAACGACTCGATGGCCTGCGCGAAGTGCGCGCGCGCGAGCGGGAACCGCCGCAGCAGCTCCAAATAGTCCTCCCGCCGCAGGGCGAACAGAATCGAGTCGGTGCGCGCCACCACGCTGTAGTGGTAGTGCGAGTGCACGCCCGTGAGCACGTGCTCACCGACACAAGCCCCGTCCTGCAGAATCTCCGCGAGGTTGTTGCCGACATACACCGCGCAAGAGCCCGAGTACAGAAAGAAGAGACGCTTCTGGTTTTGGCTCTGGCTTTGCTCCGGCCGCGGGGTTGAAGATGTAGCCGAACAGTTGTAGGTGCGCATCAGCTCGTCGTCGTTGCCGCAGACCAGGACGTCGTCTTTTTTGAGCAGGAGAAGCGAGAGCTTGGCAACGCAGGCGACGAGAAACCGTGCGTCCCCGGCTTCGTTCAAAATGGTCAGATTGCTGTTGCCCACAAACGGCTTCGGAAAACGCTTGATCCCAGTCGACGTCGCGGAGGAGGCCGGGGCGGGAGCAGCCCCCGTTCCGGCGACTACAGCAGCGACCGCGCCTCTCAGGCCGCGGCCCCCCGGGGACGAGGAACCCGGGGGCAGAGTTGTATCCTGGACGCGGACGCCCCCGGACGTGGCCGCGTCCAGGATACTCAGCCCCCGGGTTCGGCTGCTCAAAATCGAAATCCCCGAGGCAGGAGCCGGGGAAAAGTTCATAGACGAACCAACCACCTGCTCGAAACCCGGGATGGCGCTCCGCCGCTGTCTCGTTGCGCGCCGCGCGTGGCTCGATTGCGAAGTAGCCTTACTCACGCCGTCGGCGGCTGCGTCGTGGTACTCTGATCCGACCACGGCAGTGAGGTTGCTTTCTCGCCCCCTCGGGCCTGACGAAGATAGCGACATCATGTGTTCGAAAAGCTCCCCAGCTGATGAGCCCCGGCCGGTCGTGACCCGGGAAGGTGATAATGTTCCAGCTTTGTTCCTTGTTGAGCGGGAGGTGTGATTGTGTCCCTGTCCCCCGCCGTCGTCCGAAACTGAAAAGCTGCTCTCCCCTTCTGCACCAGACGTGCCGCCCGCAAAGTAGTCGACCATCCGCCGGCGACGCGACTCTGCAGATCTCGCCCGAGGCGTGATCATAACTCCCCGTTCTGCGCTCCTTGTCTTCAGGTTCACCACGCGGACACTCCGGGTTGTACTAGCAACGCGGTCCAACATCTGATCCTGATGATGAGGCGACGATGTCTCAGTCGCGAGACGCGCAATCTGGATGTGGTAGGCGTCAGTCGCTTTCTTATCCAGCATCAAATCCGCATCCGGCGGCACACCGGAACTCATGAGATCCCGCACTTTTTGCGCCGCCCGCGCGGCGCGCGCTGCGAGGTCGGACATCCCTCCAAAAGACGGAGAGCCACCTGCAGCTCCCACTTCCTTGATATTGCTTGGACGGTGGAACAACGAGCTCTCCCTCTCCGCTGTTTTGGTTTTCCTGCTGGATTTTTTCTTCACCAGCTGCAATTTGCTCGCAGACGGCGCTCCCCCGGCCCTGTTCGACGGATAACTACTAGCGATGCCACCCGGATGATGTAGCAGCCCCCGAGGACCACCTCCCCCGTATAAACTCGGCTGCAGGTTTTCCGACAGTCCCCAGTGGTACGCCTTCAGCTCGAGGCGTAGGAAGTTCTTCCGCACCTGCTCGCGCTGCCCCGCAGTGCCGATCTTGTCGAAGTTGGTTTTCGACAGCTTCCACAGCCGCACGTCGCGGGTCTTGGCCTTCAACGTGAACAGGTGGCTGTGCGCGATGAGCCCCAGCCCGACCTGCGCGGAGAGCGACTTTCCCGGCCCGCACACCTTCAGCACGTGGCCCTTCAGGCTCACTTCCACCAGGCCGCGCTCCACGAAAAAAAACTCCGGGGTGACCACCCTCGCCCGCTCCGCCACCAGCACGGCGTTCACGGCGTCCAGGACTTCTTTCGTCACCACGCCCGCCAGCTGGGCGACGTACGACCGCGGCAGCCCGTCGAAGAGCAGCTGGCGCCGAAGTGTGTCCTCGATGTGCTGCTGAAACTGGTTCTGGAGCGCGGAGGAACCGGCGAAATTCCCGAATGCGGCAGCGCTTGTCACGAGCGGGTGTTCCGGGGCTGCGCTCGAGTTAGCCGCTGCGGGAGGTGGAGGGGACCCCCACGAGGACGAGGACCCCGAAGCCGCCACAGTAGGTGCCGCAGCTCGCCATCGCCCGCCTGCTCTCATGACTGTTGCTGTTGTTCCGCCGGCAGGTGCAGCTCCATCCTGATTCGTCGTCTGATGATGTCCGGAAGTCGAGTTTCGTTCCTGGGCGGGACGTTTATCCTTCATGTTCATGTGAAGTCCTCGACTACTCTCCGGTGCCTCCAGCCGCGACTCTGTTCCCCCGCTCCCGTAGGCGACGGACTTTCTGCTCTTGTGCCTCGTCGAATCTGGCGACGCCAACGCCGGCGAAATAAAGGCACAACGAGTTGAACTCGCATCTCCGCTCTTCCTCCCTTGAAGCTCCTGCGTCCCCGCGTGGTCGGGAGACGAAGACGGGTCCCGTTCTGGACTGGATGCCAGCAGGGTCTTGCGCCGGATTTGAGTCGCGCTCCGCTGGTGCTCCACAGCTCTAACTCCGCCTCCGCCGAGCCTCATCGGCAGGTCCGCCGGCGAGCCCAAGTTGACCCCCCGCGCCGAGGACCCGCTACTTGCTACCGCGGCGCCGGATCCTGAGAGCATCAGCGTGGACATCTTCCGTCTGCTCAGCCTGGATGCGACAACCTCGAACAGTTCGTACTTACAGCACAGACGCAATCCCGGGAAGCTTCGCGTGTCTGCCACCGACCTCCGCCGGCTGGCGCTCGTGCTCGTGCAGCTGCTGGACATGTTGGTCATAGTGCTGGTCTTTGCACACAACATCACCGCCGGGCCTTCCATGTCCGTTGCGCTGGCTGTAAAAAGCGACTCTTGCGACGTGAGCAACGTCTCGGCTTCTGCTGCAACTGCGGGAGCGCGGCCGGACGAGCCC
>RXOD01005393.1:0-14356 GCA_005223375.1 Amoebophrya sp. AT5.2 | reverse complement strand
GGGGTAGGCTCGATTAGACAAAAATTCAAGAAGATGCACAACTAACAGGATTGTAACAACAAGGGGAAAAACAGAATCACCACGACCACTCTCTCACCACAATGAATGGATCACGACAGCGTGAACGACGGGCTGTTTGCTGGGTTCAATATCGGGCTGCCGCCGATCATCAATTTCTACCATGGAGCGGACAAGGAGGAGCTGATCGCCAGTATTCTCTTGGGCAAGAAGAAGGTGTGTCTGGCCATCACAGGTCCGGAGGCGGGCTCGGATGTTGCTGGCCACACGACGGTCGCGAGGCAGTCAGAGGACGGGAAGCACTTCATCGTGCGGGGCCTAAAGAAGTGGATCACGGGTGGCTGCCAAGCGGATTACTTCGTCACCGCGGTGCGGACCGGGGGGAAGGGGTTGAAAGGTCTAGTACCCATTTTATACTCTTTCTTACTCCATGAGCAGTATTTCGATTTATTGATGGTGCGCACATTCACAGATGCATTACACTTACATGTACAACTACAAGGAAGCGAATCGGCCCCGTAGCTGGCCACCGCCAACATCCAACATACCATGAAAGAAAAAAACGGTCGAATCATAGTAGCAGCGGGTTCCCAACAGAAGTCGAAGTCGTCAGTGAATGCGCTCGTCGGTAGCAGGAGCAATCTAGATTTTACGCAACGGACTCGCACACGACGCATTTTAGTTACAGGAGCACATGCACACGACGAGGTATTTCCATGCTATTGGTGAAGCGCGAGGAGGGCATCGTGACCAAGCAGCTGTCGACGAGCTACGGTAAGTCAGCCGCGACTGCTCTGGTTCACTATGAAGATGCGAAGGTGCCCATCGCGGGACGTCTCATGGGTGTGAAGAAGGGCGACGAGCTCAATAAAGGCTTCCAATGCATCATGCTCAACTTCAACCACGAGCGCTGGATGATTTGCGCGAAATACCTCGGTATTGATGTACTGTACTACTTCGAGATAGTCATTTTGTTCTCGGTTGTCGCAGCTAAATTTCAACACGCACAACTCCGCCCTCGTCGGATCGCAGGTATCCAGCGCATGGTTGGATACCTGCGATTCGACGAGGGCGGAGTGGTGCGTCTTGAAATTTAGCTGCGACAACCCACTTGAATGGGGCCGGTCAGTACTTTTGGGGCAGCGACGCTAGGCTGTTTCGTGTAGATGTTCCCTCCGACGCCAGGCATGTAGATCCGGTCACCGGGAAGAAAGGCATCGTCTGCCGGATCTGTGGTGAGAAGGTTTTTCCGGTCGACGAGCGCCTTCACAACCTGCGGGCTAGGAGCTCCAAGGTGAGCAAAATGCGGAAGCACGAGGAGGAATGCAAACGGCGCAAGGAGGCAGCAGAAGCCGAAGCGGAAAAGAAACGCAAAAAGCAGGAGGAAGCATCGGCTGCCGCTGCGAAGAAGAGGAAAATTGCTCGCGATCGGAAGCAGAAATCCTAACTCAGCACTGATCCTTGAGTCTGGTTCCACGAATAAATCGTTTGGTCTCGGCAATTCCACACAGCCGGGACAAACGTACACCCCTTGTTGGGTAAATCATCATCATCAAATTTCAAGACGTACCACTCCGTCCTCGTCGGATCGCAGGTATCCAGCGCATGGTTGTGTCCGACTGCCTGCAGTGGTTGACGCAGCGGAAGGCGTTCGGGCGACCCTTGACCGACCAGCCCGTGCTCCGCTTCAAGTTTGGGCAAATGGCTGCGGCGATGGAGGGGAACCAAGCCTTCCTCGATCACGTGACCTACCAGCTCAAGGTGTACTACGACCGCATAAAGCAGGACCCGAAAACGTGGAAGACGCGAGACTACCTCGCCGGCGAAATCGGGCTGTTGAAGTACCAAACGACGCGCGTGGGAACCCTGCTGGCGGACAACGGCTGCCAGCTTTTCGGGGGACGCGCGGTCACCCGGACCGGAATGGGCAAAAACATGGAGCGCTTCAATCGGTTCTACAAAATCCCCTCCATCTACGGAGGAAGCGAGGAAATCATGGCGGACCTCGGGATCAGGCAAGCGCTGCGAGAGTGGTCGCCGGAAGACCAGATGAAGGCGAAGCTGTAGGCGTCGATGCAGTGGCAGTGAGGATGCAGCTCCGTGCGCCAGCCTCTCGCCTTTGCTCGTGTGTAGCTCGGAGGGTTCGTGGCATTTCTCAACTGTAAAGGCTGCTACACCTGTTGCTATTAGATCCCGCAGGGCGAGAAGAGATAGTCGTTTCAACGGCCAAATTCACTGCTTTGGCGGTCTGGCGTAATAATTGTATTGCATTGATGAAGATGAAGATTGCAGTAGAAGGATCTTGCCATACAAATCAGAATATATTTCCGAAAATGAAATCTAAATCGATCCTGCTTTGTCGTGCCTTCCGTAGATTTATTTTCCTGTTCATCTCTTGTTCTTCGCGGAGGCTATCCATGCTATCAATCTACTGGTAGGATAACTGCCTCGACAGACAGAACGACTTCACTTTCACACACTACTATGAATTTTCCCCTTCCCTGCCGTGCACGGTCTGCGAAGGCTGCCATATTGCAGCCGAGAAATTAACTGCTTTCTAATCGTAGCTCGCGGATTTGGTTCTCCACGGCGCCGGGACGTGTTTCAAAAATATTTCGCACCTCCACATAGATACATTGATTTCAGCTTCCAATTCTTCCAGGCTCCTTGCACAGTAGCTGTAGAGCACGCACGCACGCACCCCCACGTTGCGCATCAGAGTGTGGACCGAATGAGAGCTGCGGAGGCATGGCCCGGCAGAACGCGGTTGGACGATCAAGAGTTCTTGCTGCAGTTCAAATTTCATTGGGAGCCCACGCGGGAAATCAAAAGCGGAGGCCTCTGAAAAGAAAAATACTGACCAAACAAAGAAATGAATCGAAGCAAGGAGTAGAGCGAGTCGATCTCTGGCGCTGTCCACAGAAGGCTGCTTTGGGCAGTGCAGCTCGCTGTTGTTGTTCTCCCCGCTCATCTGGTCTCTTCTAGTTCTCCTTGCTCCAGAAAAATAGAAAAATCGAAAGCTGCAACAGCACGGAAACGGAACGATCAAACCGGGCTCCGAGAATGGTCCGCACATTGTCGAAGAAAGGACTGCTAGACGGAACTATATTATTAGCACGGCGCTTAGGTGAATCTCTCGTTTGACTTTCCGCCAGACAGGACGTGAACTAAAAAAAAAATAGAAGTCGCGGTCTTCATCTCACGACGAGTTTCGTAGACACGTTCAGCATCCAACATCTTTGATATTTCAAAATCCAAATTATTTTATACGTCGTACTATAGCTATAGCTGTCCGCCTACTTCTACCGCGTCCACCGCAACTGGCTCCGGCTCTCTAAAGAAGAATATTGATTTTGCGGCACCACCTCTTCGCCGCTGCCGCAGCTTGTGGGAAACAAACAGGACCGACCGTCACGACCCGGCTGAGCCAGCATATGATTTTTCGATAGGCAGGAACGAGGAGCGGAAGTCTCTTTAGCGGCACGTACCGACTACATCTACCCAGTCGATTTTCTTCAGGACAGGGCAAGTCCTGCGGCGCGGGCAGGCCTCAGCAGTGCGCCTCAAAAGAATTCATATTCGCGACCACCAGCTGCAGAACCGGAAGGCCTAAAGCAAGGCGTGTCGACGAGGAACCACCGTGCAGGTGCAGCGAGAAGCAACTACGAGGCCCGCCCGAATAAACTGTTACTGTCGGCGCTCGCATTCCCCGCAGCGGGACCTAGTAACGCAACGCTGGTCGGTGACTGAGGCGAGAAAAGTGGGATTTCCGTCATCTTCAGAAGACCAGAGGAACGACCGCCAGCGACTTGCTAGTTCTGCAGCTGCGAAGGCGAACAACGAGAACGACAACGACCACGCCCGTCTCTTGCTCGTGAGGGCTCTGCCGCTTCCGAGCCGACTTCACTCAGTAGAGCTCATCCGTGACCACTTCGTCACCCTTCGAGGGGCCGCTCTCAGCGCGAAAGAGGGGGCCTCTGCTTCGTTTTTAGTCGCCCAGCACTCCCCTAGTAGTCTTGCAAGTGCTCCGCTCGACAGCAGGTCGACGGGACTACTTGCAGCGAGACCGCAGACAAAATTTCGGAACCCAGCGCAAAAAGAAGACGTGTCGAAATGGCGGTTATTCCGAAGAGGATAGAAAAGGAGACGCAAAAGCTCGCCACAGAGCTGCCAGCAGGAGTGTTGTGCAAGCCAACAGAAGAAAATTACAGGTGCGCTCAGTTGTACTCTTTAAGTAGATGGATCCTGAAGCAGAAGCTGATATGGTTGTCCTACGTGTCAATTTTGTCATGATTTATGATGCTGAAGAATTAGCGCTGAGAAGTTGATGCAAAGACAAACGAAAAACCATCAGGTATTTCAAGATCACGATGGCAGGGCCACCAGGGACGCCGTACGAGAACGGCAACTACGCGCTCGAACTTTTCCTGCCGGAGCGTACTTAAAAGTCACTTTTTTCTTCAGTAAGTGATTTCATTTTTGTTTTTTTCGAGGAAGATAAATTAATTGATCGTCTGTTGAGGTCGACGGCAAGGCGGAACAAGCAAGCTGGCATCCACCTACCAAGGAAGTCACATACTTAGATCGACAACACGTAAACGTAATTGAATTTGAACCCACAACACAGACTACCCGATGGAGCCGCCAAAGGTGCGGTTTTTGACCAAGATATACCACCCAAATATCGACAAGTTGGGACGGATCTGTTTGGACATTCTAAAGGACAAGTGGACACCAGCGCTGCAGATACGGACCGTGCTCATTTCCATACAGGTACGGTATTTATCGTATTTATGTCCTGTCGTGCGTTCGTTTTGCTTATGCGAAAGCAGGTGGAGTAGTGCTCAGCCCCCCTCGTCGGAAATGGAGGTGTCGACCTGGTGACGTGAATATCGATTTTGTACTCCACCCACACAACAGGCACTCCTGAGTTGTCCGAACGCCGACGATCCGCTAGACCCGACAGTGGCGAAGCATTTCATCGACAACCAGCGAGAAGCGCTGCAGGTACGCTTGCTGGTTTTATTGTAGAGACACTTTGAAGATAATCTCCGAGAACACCATGTACACGATCACATGAGGAGACACGGTAATTAACTAAAGTTAGTACCTTTTGTGCAGAAAGAACTCGTCCGTTGTCGTTCCGTCGTCTCCCTCCGTTGTCTGCGAAATGATCTTCTTCCTCACCCTCATCTGCCCAGGTCGCCACGCAGTGGAATCAGATTTATGCGCAGGGCGACGCGGCTTGAAGCTGTGGACAACCATGGTTGCAGCATGAACCGGCGACCAGATTGACGTCGAAAATTCATGTATAGTTGGTTTTTCACGACCTCCAGCGAGATTCAATATCGATTGCGACAGGGCGAAACCGAAACCGTAGAAACCTGTGAGATTATAGATGAACATGGAGATGGCTTTTGGCGTGCGAATTTGACGCCCTGTCGCGATTTGCGACAGCGACAACCACGACAGATATTTGCGATCCTATTCAAAAACAGGCAAACGGCGCCTATGACGTGAAAAACAAAATGATTTCCGGAAGTGGTTCCTGGCTTACCTGTGCTCCACAGGTTGAAGTTTTGTAACGAGAAGCTGGATACTTTTTCAAAAGTGGCTTCCTTCGCAAGAGATTAGCGCACCTGCTGCTGGCTCGTTCTAGTAACGAAGAGTTTCACGTGCTTCTGCTTTTCGTTTTCAGCTTCGTTCGCGAGAGGCTCAAAGTCGCAGAGATGTTTTCTGCGCCACTAAAATGTGTACGCTGCGGAGGTCGGTCGTCGTCATACATTGATTCATCGAAGCAGACACTTTCTATTCTAAGTACCTACCCGAATGGTGGCTTCGCGTCTGTGGTAGAGGGAGAGAGAGGGATATCGATTTTGGTTCCTTCGTCTTCGACTTCGTCGCCATCCTCGAGGCCGACACAGATCGTCTAGGTAAGTACTTATACACTGAGGCCGCCTGAGCTTTACGTTTTACCATTATCATCTTCTTCATCTTCCGTTAATTTACTCGTGCGCTCGTGCTACGTAGACAAATGAAATCTATCACATAGGGCTGCGACAAGAACCTTGTAGCAGAACTAGAAAAGTAGTGGTTTTGTTTAAAAAAAATTATGGTGTAGGTTACTCGCAGGGCTGAATTACTTATTGCTGCAGCTGCTCCAGGGCATGCTAGATAGCGAAGGTATCTCGTTACGACACGTGGACGTCTAGCATTCTTGCCTCCAAACCTGGACTTTATGCTCCACACAACAGAGTCGAAGGGGATTTCTCCAGACAATGGTACACTGACGACGGCACCAAGTTGTCGTCGTCTCGCCCCGAGTGGCCATCTGCGGCCAGCCTCAGAGGATACCGCGTAACCGAACAGCCGATCCCTTTGAAATGCCTGAGGTCACGATTAACGAGGCTGCTACGCTTCTTCCGTCGGCCATCCAGGAGCAAAATGAGGAGGTCGCTCGACAGAAGCTCGCGCCACCAGTACCAAAAGCGAGCCGGAAAGACGCCATCAGCAAAAAGAGGTGAGTCGTCATTATTTTTCTGGATCGTCTAGTACCGCGGGGGCGGGCTCGACTTTGACGCCTCTTTTCGTCGCCTTCTATCTTGCGCCTCGCAGGACTAGGACTGCACTTTACGAGCGTAAACAAATGGCTAGACAAAGGATTTTTCGCAAATTTTCACTGCCAGGCAAGAGTTCGCTCGCGGGCTGTTTAATCAGGACTTGAAGGAGCTCACCGAATGGCATCAGTGGAGGAGCCCGCTGGAGCAGAAGAAGTTTCTTAGATCTGTAGATACACTCTACTCAAGATGGCTGAAGAAGGGGGAGCAAGTGCTCGAGCCAGGTAGTTTTGTTACTTGATCGTCTTACCATGGGAGCGGGACACGGCTCGTATGGCGGCGTGGTGATTGAACAATGACGAGTTCAATGAGAACAACTGCATTGATTAGGGTTCCATTTGCATTTCCAGGCAGCGGAAGCACCCAGGCGACGATAGTACCGCCCGAGCCGAGGCTCGAAGACATCCCGGAGGATCGGACGATGATACCATCCGAGGCGGGTACTTCTTGCCCTTGCTTATCGAATCGACTAGTGCTGTGCGAGTCTGGGTACCGGTATTCAATTTCAGATGCATTTTGAAGGTACTTATTTTTTACTGCAGTTGATCTTGATCGATTCTTATTCTGCTCGGCCTCGGTCGTCATGAAGTGAGTGCTGAATTTTTTTTGACGACAGGCGACGGAGTAATCATGTCCTCGCCCGCACCGCGTCAGGACGCCGTGGACACCCTGATGAACACCGAGGCGGCTGCCGCAAAAAACATTGCCATGGGTGGCCACCTCGATCTCGAGGCAGGAGGCAGCGCCGCAGGCTCACGAAAAGGTACCGTGGGTGCAGGAATTATTTGCGTACCCGTACTCATTGATTTATATAGAATACCTGCCCGCTAACGCTATGCGGTTTCACATGACTTCAGGCACGACGCGCGGGAGCCGCTCGCTGCCGTCGATAAGTGGCGCGTCGGCGATGAGCGGCGGAGGTGCCTCGGCGTCATCAAGTAAGCTGAACCCGATCGATGTGCATAACGAAAAGCGACGGCGGCGCTACATCCGAGCTCCCGAAAGCCTCACGCTGGACTCATGGTAAAAATCGATAAAAAATGATTCTCATCAATTTTGTTGTGCTGCGACTGCGTTGTTACCTCAAGAACCTTAACAAACTTGCACAGGTTAGAGGCGAATTCGCAGGCGAGTACGTACTCGGTGTCAACCGACGTTTCGGACTACAGTAGATGGACTGGCATCAGCGAGATGACGGAAACAACGGAAGGAAGCATCACGTCACAACCAATGCCCATGTTCAAGGTATTCTTGGTATTTCGTAGATCCTCCGTACTTAAACAGACACAGACTGACTCTACGGTTACTGACTACATTTTGTTAATTTTCCAGCGCCATCGGTTTCGGTCGGGTCCGTGTGCCATAAATGTCCTGATCATAAAGTACATTAGGAAGGATGTCGATGAAAATGAATTTGAATTTGAGTTGAATCAATGAATTCAATCTCGGCCGCGACAGACTCAGTACCGGCACCACAAGCGGGGGTATGCCATTAACCGGCGCAAGTGGCGCACCATGTCGAACCAGGCTGGGCACCCCGTGCCGCATCAAAACTTCCCCGACAGCCGTCGGTTCCGCACGAGCACGAAGTCGCAGTTTCCCAACCCGTACGGCGACACGCCGAACGCGCTGCACTCCGACGAGCGTATGTACGCGAGCATCTTCAAGCCGGACTCACACGGCATGGTGTTAAGGAGGGAAACACGAACCCATTTTCGGGGACATCCCTGATCGATACGCAAGGGGTGGCCTGTCTTGACTCGTATTTGTCGCGTCCTGTATTCGGAGGTCTCGTATTTATTTTTCCTGTTTGCAGGTGTTATTTTTCTCGCTACTACTAGGGATGGAGCTAGGGCTAGCGCCGCAAGGCGACGGGCAGGACCAGGAGGTGGCGCCAAGATTGAGTTTGCGCATTTTTCCGTGTTGTCTCGCATTTGGTCTTGTATGTTGTCTCGTATTTTTTGATCGCGTTCGCGACAGAAGCCAAACGAGCAGCACTCGAGAAATGCCGCCAAAAATGGGGTTTTCATCATCCCTCTAATGGTGGCGGATGCAATCGCGGAGATGGACGAGAAAGAGAAGGACAAATTCCTGTACATGGTGCGCTGCCTGCACCAGAAGCGGAAGGAGGCGAAGCCGCGGACAACGACGGAGCGGGAGTACGACCTGGCGGAGAACCAGCGACTGTACGAGCCCCCGCGCGCGAAGCCCCTGGGGGACCCGGCCGACCTGCGCAAGTCAAGCATCCCCTTGGGCACGCTCACGGAGAACTTGAACAAGTACCAGGTGCAGCTGGGCGCAAAGCCCCTGACCACCCAAGAAGACTACAAAAGGAATCTGGAGGTACGATGCATTTTTTCACTCATTGCAACTGCGCACTTGTTTTTGATTCATTGGTTTTGAGGAGAAGCAAGCGCAGTAACGGCAACCATTCATCGTAGCCGTTTTCTTGGTTTTCCTTGTGGGTTTGCATATTTCAAGACGGATTTCTTGATACTACCGCTAGCAGGGAAGAAGTCGCTAATCGTCAATCTCATACGTGTCTCAGATTCTGGACGTGGAGAACGACCCAACGGCACTGCCCATGGTCCCCGTAAGCCGTCTGAACGAGCTGAACAACGATGGCACGGCGATGTCGGACATCTTCTCCATGGGCGACCACCTGGATGGCGCCGCATCCGAGTTCTAGCTACGGTGGTCGGGGGACAGACCCATCTTTCTACGAGGTGGAAAGTTCGACTCTTGCTTCTTCCTCTGTGTAACGCTCCTTCTGCGGTTGTGCGCTTCGCCCGCGGAGGGGTCGCGAACGCAGCAAGGGATGATCTGGAGTCATCGTCGGATAGCGATTGCTCTTTTGTTAATACCTACTCTAGTCGATGTAATACACTCAGCAGCAAACTACAACACGCAGCGCAAGCTTCAGCGTTTCGCTTTACTTTCTTAATCCACAGCGTCAGCAAGTTTTCCATTGTTTTCAGCAGAACCGATTTGCGAGGATATGCAAACAATGAACTGCAATCTAAGTTTAACCATGTCCGCAAATCATCGGCAGTGAATTCAAGCGTATCTATCCATCCGAGCTTGTGAGGCATTTATTTTGCATGCGAGGGTCCGTCGTGGGGCTTCGGGGCAACAGGTCGGTTGGTCATGTGACGTATAGCAGCAAATTCGCGCTGGTATTTCATCCCCAAAGCTGCCAGAAGCCCCGAGGTTGACCGCTTTGCCGTCCTGCCGTCTTGCGATCCCAAGACGAGCCCGCCTTGTGAATTCTATTGGCCCGCCTCACATGATCCACGACATGCAAAAACACATGTAGATGTATGTAAAATTCAAGAATTTATCACACGCGAACGCGATTTTGGATTTCAAAACCAGCAACGGGACTACGGCTCTCCTTCGGGTTGGTGCGTCCGGCCATGGAGTCGGGGAAGCCTCGCCTTTCTTTTCACGGACGAAGGTACGGTATCATCGTACACGACCTGCAAATCGTGACTCGGCCATCAGTAAAGGGCGTCAGTATACAGACCTAGTATGCCTTGGCTGGCTCAGCCTCAGCGTGTGTCGGAGGACTTCGTCGTGCCCGCGTGCAGAAGCCAAGATCCTTCTTCTCATTCCAGGTGGTTCACTACGTTCGCCCCCATTTCCGCTTACTTCAAGATCTTCAGCCTTTTCCACGACAAGAAAGTAAGTATAAAAACAATTCGGAGTGACGTAGAGCGTCGCACATACTAAGCGAACCAAAGCACCACTTGCAGTTGCACTTTCTATATACGTATACCGTCAAAAGTGACGAGCGTGAGTACAGGATCAGCATCAAGAACCAGCACCAGGATGGAGCCTTTCATCAGCACGGCAGCGATGGGTGTGGCGGGTGTTGCGGGGCAGTACGTGCCGCTGCACTACATTCCCTTGGCGCTGAGTTGTGCTGGCCCTGCTGTCGGCACTAAGGGAGCCATGATGCCTTTCGCTACTCTCCTCTCGGCCGCGTTTCTCGCGGGAAAAGTGGAGGATTCGCTGAAACAGGCGAAACAGTAAGAACGAAATTATCAGATGAAGATAAAAATTAGTAGCTTATTCTTCGACTTGGACTTCGGCTTCGCGTAATCTTGCGACCCAATCTTCTTGTCGCACTCGTAGTCGTTGTGCGTCGTGCCTGTCACTTTCTGCACTTCGCTACGGCGGCTGCCAAAACTATGACTCTGTATGTATCAACCCACGCGGCTAACCACCCAGGTCTGGCGGGGAGCGGGCGCCGGCACCAGTGACAGCGGAGGAGTTTTTGTTTCCAGACGAGGGCCTTCTGCACTTGGAGCAGAAGAAGACGGAGGCTCGAGCATAAAACAACAAGAATCGGATGGATGCCAGCAATGAACATGAACCGAATTTTATGAATGTTTGACCGAGAATAGAGACATATTTATTAGAATGAAACAAAGAGAAAGAGTAGAAGCACCGGCACCGCTTGTGTACATCTGCCGAAGTATCAGACCATGGTGCTGGCCAAGTTTGTCGTATGAAAGCGCTTTTTTTGAGGAGGCCAATCAAAAACCACGGAGTTGTTGTTTCAGATCAAAAGCGGGAAGCTGCGGCTCAGCCAACAGCGTACGCCATGCTTCCGTTTGTACTTTTTTTGAATATGAGAATGAGAATCTTCAGGGATGAATCTCCCACTTTCGTCGGTGCAGCAATATATTTTAGATGGTGATGAAAGAACGAGATCTATTGCAGCGCCTCGTGGCATGACGATCCCAATGCGCACCCGAATGCAAATCATGAAAAAATGTTTATGGGTTCATCGTGTCTATCTGTCTCTCTACTTGCTAACAAGGGTCAATTAATTGCTTGCGGTGATTAGTGCTAGTGGTAGTGCTCCCAATTGCAATCTGAGCTGACCAATCAAGTTTCATCGTGAAGTTTTCCTCACCTCGCAGGTGGTAGCGGAATGTTCAAATTATGTAAGTACAACCCCCGTCACCCTCAACCTGATGGCGGCAGTCATGACAAAGCAGGGCATGGGCAATTGAATTATTCATATTTATTCATAAAATTAAATGTCTAATGTTCAACTTCGAGAAGTATCTTCATCAGTCCTGGATGTGTCAAGCCGCAGAGAGCGAAGAAGGCAGTAGTTCACATCTTTATTCTTGCAGGCGCAGCCATTGCCGCAGAACCTCCCCGTCGGTCCGCTGACTGCCCAGTCTCTCCAGAACCTGCCCAACGCCGCGAGAGTGTGGGACCCCAACGCCGGTGCTCTGTCCGTCGGTGACGGGGGCCAGCCCATGACGGGCCAGGGTCATCCGCAGCTCGGCGCCAATGTCCAGCAACTGGCCGCCGCCCACCACCAACACAATGCGCAGAACGGGATGGTAAATCCCGCGATGGTAAACGCACAGGGGGGCGTCGACTTGACGCAGCACCAAGGTTCGGGGTTCGTCGCGGGAGGACAAGGACAGCACATGCAGGGTGGACCGCAGAACCAGGGGCAAGGTTCTTCCCACGTGTCGAATTTCACCACGACCTCGCAAGTGTATCCGGCGTCCCAGGTCACGCAGCTGCCGCTGCGCGAATTTATTGCGAACGTGGTAAATGGTCTGGCACAGTACGTCAGTGTGTCGGCGGTGCGCATACTAGAGACTATCCGGGGCCGGGCGGCCGAACTACACATACCCGCGCAGTACGTGCTGGACCTCTGGACCTACACGTGCACACTGGTGATCTACCCTTCTACCCACTTACTTTTTTTTGTATCGCGCTGCTACATTCGCTTATCGGATCCGAAAAAATCTTGTCGCGTGTGCTAGTAGTTAGTAGCGATGTACTAGATTCAAGATCAAGATCAAGATCAAGAACATTTACACTGTTGGCATCCTGATGACGGTGAGACGGAGACCACAAAATCTGCTACTGCTTGCTTACACGACAGGTCGGTCAATACGAACTCGACAACGACGTGAGGGACATAATGCACAACAAGCTGGGGTTCAGCGGTATGATCGGCGGTCCCGCGTACGCCCAGCTCATGGGCCAGGCTGTCGGTCACCGCGCGGCGAGCATGTGCGCGGAATTTTTCCTGTCCTACGCACCCAACCTGAGCGGCTACAACACCTGGATGAACAACCTGCCGTCGTCCAATGACCTTTTCCAGGTTATGCAGAACAACTACAGCGCCGCCAGCGGCAGCCATTTGCGCCCCCAGCCGACGTGGGGAAAGCAGACGTTCCTCGCCTTGGTTGCGACGCACCCGGACGCGCAGCGAATGTTCCAAAGCCAGCTAGAGAGTGCGAAGCAACAGGGAATGAACTTGAACGTGGTGGCGGGAGGAGCCGCACCCGGGTAAGTACAACTCATCTTTGCCTTGCTAGCGGCCGGAGCGACTCAGTCGTTGCTGATGTCGGTGGTCCTTTTGTTGCAAATGCTTCTCCTTCTCAGTCATCACCCAGTGTCCCCGCGATGCACCAAGAAATCCGGACAGAATGGGTGGAGGACCTATACATTACAGTGTACTCCAACTCCGTAGATAGTTTACTGTAGTATGTTTTTTTGCCATAGATCTGTCAGCACCGCAAAAACAAAATAATCACTCACCATCACAGATTCGCGAACGGAAACGCGCAGGCCAACGGTAGGGTGCAAGTGCGAGTGCTCACTGCTGAGTTCCAGAGTCAGCTCCATGAAACCGTAAGGAAACGTTATCGTTTTTAGTATCTATCCTTCTATCGTGCGACTCGCCGCCTACGTTTTTTCCTTCCTCCAACCACCTCCACTTTTTTGTGCCCGCACTGGTGGGTGGATGAAATAAAATTAAAAATCAATTAATTTCTTTCTGCCCCCCGCCACGACAGGTGAAGAACATGCTTCAGTACAACGCTTCGCACCAGGAAACCGCGAAGGACGCCCTCGAATGTTTGATGATGGACCAGGAAAACTGGGAGCGGCACTTCATCCAGATGCCCATTTTGCAGACGTTGTACCAGTCCAACCACCACGTTTTTTCCACGTGGCACCCGGCCATCAACGACTACGTGAACGCCCCCGAGAGGATCAACTCCCGCAACGAAGACCTGAACATCCAGACTAGGACGTGGCTGCTTGCGAACCATGATGTCGCGCAGCAGGCCGCGAGGCAGGGAGCGTCCTCGTCCACGTCCAACCAGATGATGGACCCGAACGCCACGACCAACGATGCACAAATGCTCTCCAATCTGCGCCTCGCTTTGAACAACGACGAACTGAGAACGTACCACAACCTGCTGCAGAAGCAGCAGATGGGCGGCTCGATGCACCCGCAAGAGATGCAAACGCTAAACATGTTGAACTCGAAGACGAATTCGGTTTCGGCGGCGGCCAGCACCAGCACAACCACGACAAGCCCCGCGAGCGCGTCCCAGCTAGTCGATCTGCTGTCGCGAGCGCTCGCCTTGGCGGGAGTGAGTGCCGGGCAGGGGCAGGGCGGGACCCCCGCCGGGAACCCCCAACAGCAAGGCGGCATGAATGTTCTCGCCGGCAGCGGAATAGTAAACCCGGGGGCGACAACATCAGCCTCAACATCAATCACGGCAGGACCGCAGCAGGCCGCGGGAGGAGCGGGGAATCAGATGAACCCGATGCCGAACCAGATGTCCGGAGCGCGTGCCGACGACCCAGCCCTCAGGGTGTACGAGCGGAACTACATGATCAACCACTTCATGAGCCTGCAGAAGCGGCAAGACTGGAAGCTGGCG
>RXOD01005392.1:0-14366 GCA_005223375.1 Amoebophrya sp. AT5.2 | reverse complement strand
GAGCCTTAATCTGCACCCCAAGAAGCGTCCCCCCAAACTACGCTGTGTCCCAACTCGCTTCGGCACCTAAACACACCTAGGAAGTAAGTGTGTCCCGTGTTCCTTGACATTCAGACCCGGACCTAGACACCCCCAGGAAATACGTCCCACTTTTCGGAATGTAAATGGGTTCCAAATGGTTGAACAGGCTGCGTCTGGAGCTGCGTACGCGACTCCGAGCGCAGAGTGATAGACTCCGCGAGACCTCTGGGGCTACTTTTCCGGACAGGGACAAATTTCCGTTGCATATGCCGCGCACGGCAGCCACTGCATCAGCTCGTTCTGCAGGAGCCAGTAGTCCTGGTCGCGCAGCGCGCTCCCCATCTTCACCACGTACCGCGCGATGGCGGAAATGGCTGCCGTCCACCGCAGGTCGATGGATTCTTGTGGTCGCCCCGTCCGCGGGGACAGCAGGTCCGCCACGAAGGCGCGCATTGCCTGGAAGTTCACCAGCCGCAAATCCGTCACGTTCGGCACGTGCGCCGTGATGTACGCCGCGCCGAGCGCCATGTAGAGCGGGAACTTCAAATTGCTCCACGCGACCAGCACCTTCAGCAGGTAGAGCACGTGGTAGTTGCTGAGCCCGTGCCACACCGGGAGGCAGATCTTGTACTCGGCGTCCTGCTGCACGGTGGCCCGGCCCGCGGGCCCCTGTTTCAGCTCGTTCATCGCGTCCTGGAGATCGAACAAATATTTCCGCAGCACCTGCAGCTGCCGGATGAACCGCCGCGACTTCTCGAAGGTCATGTTGGGGTACCCGTCCACCGTGAACACCCGGATGCTGTGGAAGTAGAGCGCGAACCGCTGCAGCTCCGGGGGCGTGTCGCGCGTCCAGAAGTCCTGCGCCTCGCCCTCGTTCTTCAACGGCTTCAACTCGGCCTTCTCCCCGAGCAACTCGTCCAACGCCGAGGGGGAGAGGAAGTTCGAGTCCGGCGATTCATCTTCCTTGCTCTTTATTTTTGCTCTCGGAGAGCTGGTGCCCTCGTCCTCGCTCTCAGACAGAAAGTTCTCTGAGGAGGAACTGGAGGCGTGTGGCTTAGTTCCGCCACCCACATCATCGAACTCGTCCATCATGGAAACCGGAGCCTTCAGCTTCTTCCTTCTCCTTCGCGCCGAAGAAGATCCGGCTACTTCGTCGTCTTCCTCCTCCTCTTCCTCCTCGAGCTCCTCTCGCACGGATCCGGAGCGCTGGCTCGTCGGACTAGGACTTGCTCCTGCTCCTGCTGCTCCCCCCATCTCGAACGAGACTTTGCTCGCTAGTTGCGGGACGTGAATGTCTTCCGTGAGTTCGGCGGCGATCTCTTGGGTGGGCGCGGAAAGCAGCGACTTCTGCGTCTCCGACACCGCCGACGCTTGCCCGAAGCCTTCTCCCAACTGCTGCGTGGTGGAGGACTGCAGGAAGGAATTTATCTCGTGGCCCCCCTCGTTCGGGTTGGCCACGTCGGCGGAAGTGCCGAGATGGGTGCCGTCCACTGCGTTCACGGTGGGCGCAGCACCCACAGTTCCCGCGGTTTCGCCCAGTGGCTCGATCAAAGAACTCCCGTCTAGAACTGCCGTCTCCTCCGCCGTCCCGTTCAGGTTAATCGACGTCGAGCTCGCCGCCGCGTTCGCGTGGGCGCCGTCTACTTTCGGCGAAGGAGGAGTTGGAGTTGCTGTTCCAGCGCCGGCTCCCGGCTGCCCTCCACCGCCTTCCTCTTCCTGCTCTTCGTCCTCCCCGCCAACTCCAATCGACAGCCCCGCCACCGTCGTGTTCCCCGTGAGCCCCAGAAACTGGTCCGCGCTTAGAAAGTGAAAGATCTCGCCCGTTAACGAAACGCCACTGTCACTGTGAAGCAGGAGCTCGAGGAGCTTCACCCTTTTGATAAAGGAGAAAGGCCGCTCAGACTCTCAGAGGGCTCTCAGGCAATCTGCCGGCGCGGCCATCTCTCAGACCCGGGGATAGGCTTGCTGCTGCTAGTTTGGGTTGGTGATGTGAGTGCTATAGCTATGTGCTAATGCTTTTTAAATTTTAGAGCAAGCCGATCATACAGCTACACCTACTCACTGCGAGTAGTAGCTAGTCTATCATTCGGACCATATTGGGGCCGTATTTTCATTTTGCCAGCCTGGCGTCATTATTATAGCGGTGCTTGATCTTTGTAACGCGCCGCTCGCTTGCGACTCCGTGAACACGCGCTCCTGCTGCTTTCGGAGTCGCCGCTCCAGCCGTCGCTGCTCCTGCTGTTTCCTTCTTTCGAACTCCGCGTTTTCGGCCGCGATGTCCCGCACGTCGTCCTCAGGCTTCTTCTTCCGTATGCGCACCAGCACCAGCGCCGGTCTGGGTGCGTTTCGGACCTTCGCGATGATCGCGCGCAGCGTGTTCTCCACAAATTCCACGTAGTCGCACTCGAACGGCACGCACAAGACCAAAATACCCGCGATGCCGTACAGGAGCGGAGGCAGAAAGTTCTTGTACGAGTCGTCCCAACGGTATGAAGGCGGCGAGGGCCGTGAAAAACTGCCCGACTCCGATCCGACTCCGCTACCCTACAGAGTCTGAGCTGTACTGAAGCCTAGGTGAGGCTATGAGGCTATGAGGATGGATGACGATGCTATAAGGGAAGCGATGCGGTAGCTGCGCTAGGTAGTACCAGAACTAGGCAATTGCAGATTCTGGGAGCGCGAAGGACAATTGATCCGTCGATCGTCAGCTTCGATGCGAGCATGGTAGCTACAGGGTGCCAGCTGCAGAGTCTACTTGTCATGGTCTCTTCGTGTTTTGTGGTGTCATGTGGTGTGATCGGACGACGACATGATTTTTCAGCATCATTCCCTCGGGCGGCATAAGATGTCTGTCGGGCGATCGTTCCCCCCAGCAACCGGGTCGAATTTTTTTTTCTTCCTGCGTTTGCGGCAGGCGCGGTCTTTTCCTGGGTCGGCGTGCGGGTCGTTTTTCGTGATGTTGTGCATCTTCTCCAGGTCCGCTTGGCTCTCCCCGAAGAAGTTCATGCCGGTGGTGTCTAGCAGGAGCACTTCGTGCTGCTGCCAGTGGTGCAGCTCGATGCCCTCCGTGGGCGGGGACTTCAGACCTCCCTGCTCCCCCCCGTTCGCCTCTTTGAACCGGTTGAAGTCCCGACGCTGAAAGTAGAACTTGTCCTCAATGTCGTACAGCTGCTCCGCAGGAGGAGGTGGAGCAACTACGACTACCCCCCCGGCCTGCTGCGCGCCGCCGGATGAACCTCCGCCCGCCGTAGAAGTTCCCTTCGCCGGCGACGCGTTTCGGGAACTGGTGCTGCTCCCTCTTCTGCCCTTCTTGCTGCTGTCGAAGTAGCGGCGGACCTTGAACTTACGCATCTCCGCCTGCCGATTGGGGAAATACTGACTCGCCACGCGGCAGACGTCCTCGCCGTCCCGCCTGGAAGGGTTCACACTTGCGAGGAGCTTCAGCAACACCGATTTCCTTACAAGCGATGGACGATGATGATCTACTTGCTTCTAAAAAGAGGACACTAGCTGTAGTAAGTTAGTACCTGTGGGGGCTCACGACGTCGAGGGCCCCGCAGGTTATATTTTTATGTCCAGTGTCACTGTGAATACAGGAGTCGTGCGTGGTGAATTTGCAAGCAACTTGCGGACGTCGCTTGAACGGCAACGTGAAAAAAAGCCACAAACGCAGCAACCTAACCGCCCAACGCGCGAGATCAAACAAACGCTATCATTGAAGCCCTCTTTCTAGCATTGCGCGCCTCTAGCTTAATCAGTCAAAACTTTGCAACGATGTCGGCGACCACAGAGGACGCGCCGGCGTTAGCGCTTAGCCCCTTGCGAGGACCTCAACTAGTACTCGGCTTTTTGCCCATTGGTCATTGATTTTTACATTCTCCTATACCCTAACGGCCTCTCTACTACCTAGAACCAATACTTCTACCTGTATCAGTTTATCGAACTAGCCTCTTCTTCGATCCGCACATCCATCTCCATGTCGATGTAATTTGCCGCAGTTGGGTGCGCCGAGGAAGGCGATCACGTTCTTGCGCTCCTTGAGGAAGGCGTTGTCGCCGCGCGCGTTAAGAATGTTCTCCATGGTCTGCGTACAGTGCAGCTGTGCCGCGAGTTCCCAGGGGTTGTCCTCTTTCGGCGGCGCCGCGTGGATCAACGGGTCGTAATCGTACCCGCGAATCGCCGGGTCCGGACCCCCGTACATCACCGGAATCATGCACAACCTGGTGTAGGTCCTCTTGTTGATCGCTTTATATTATTGGCATAAATCTATTGGCGATGCTGAAGATGGAGCGACTTTTTTAGAATGGGGTGGTGCTGCTGAGCAAAAACAAATAAGTTGTTGCGTGCGTTGACAAAAACAGACGGAGGCGTGAAAATCTCAGTGATGAATCCTCGTTCGATCGTCTAGCTACCGCGCGATCTGTCCCTTCCTGTCGGTTTCGAAGGCGACAGGCGGCTGGCGCGCCTTTTTTTGGAGGTCGAGCCATTTTCCGTACTCCAACAGGTCGGGGTCCTCGTCCAGCTCCTCTAAATCGTACACCCGCTTCGAGGGAGACGTCATCGTGGTCATCGTCGTCGTTTACACCCTGCTGCTAGACGGGAGAATCAGCGCCGTTTCGGGGGCCGACGAAGACATGGTCGCTGTCGCCTGCCTCAGCCGATAAGGAGGGCAGCGGCGCGATGCAACAAAACCACTTTTCGTCCTACCTTCTATCGATACCGTAACAGTACTGGCACGACACGTGCAGTTGCAGAGGCAGCCCGTAATATGAATCTGCTCTAGCTAGAGCTACAGCGAATCATTGTAAACATCCAACTTCCTCCTTGGCTGATAAGGGGGAGATACAATGAAAAAATCTATCTCTGAAACAGCAGGTTTCCGGTTCCTGCTTGGGGACAAGATGAAAATTGCGATCTTGCTGGATTCGTCTTTGTTCTCTTACCCTTACCCGATTCCAACATCCGTCACGACATAGGTGGCCCTAAGAAGAATTGATCTGGGTCATGATCGATCATCGTACCACGACCCCCCCCCATAGTTGCCCTGCGTCTTGCACGCTTTGTTGTTCACGCCTCCTCTTCCTTTCCTCACTCAGAAGTAACAGTAAGAGATGCGTCATGATTTGTAACGACCAGGGATACAGTTACAGATTCATTGCCAAGATTCTCGTCACGCGGCACGGTGTCAAGGCCAATCGCAGATCACAAAGAAACAAGGACAGCCCGATCAGTAGAAAGCTGAGCACTGGGACACACCCGAGCGTCTTCTGATGTTCCGTCGATGCGTTGTCCTCTCGACGAGCAGAAGCAAGAACTCCTCACATGCAATTGAGGGTGTCTGCCTCGTTGTCTGAAAACGCAGGTGCGTTGTCGTCCGCGGCCGATTCGCGATCACCTCCCGGGTCTACTCTTTGTGGCGAACTACTACTCCCACCCGCAGGAGCGCGAGCCAACATCTCTACGTCGCTCGCGCGATCAACATCATCTTCCCACGCATCAAACAGCGAGTCGGCTTCTTCCCCACGATTCTGTGCCACGGACGCCTGGTCGACCTCGTACTGTTCGACGCCGGCTGGTGGCAACCCGGTCACGGGGTCGAGGTCGACCTCTTCATTGCGCCCGAGCACGCGCTCCTTCTTGCCGCTGTTCTGCAGGAGATCCCGCAACTTTGCGGCACTGTCCCCGCCCATGCCCATGCCCGGAGCCGGACTTCCCCCCGTGACGCCGTATTTCTTCGCGAGGCTGAGACGGATGCTGCTGCGGATGTAGCTGTCGTTGTTGGATCGTGGAGAAGCGGCGTCCATCCTTACGTCCGGTTTCTCTTCGTGCTCGGCGACGGAGGAAAGGCCTACTTCGACGTCCGGCTCCGGCTCGGGGTACTGATTCCTCAGGTCCTTCTCCCGCTGCACCGCGCGCTCCTGCGTCGACATGTCCAGATACCGAAGCTCTGTCGTTTTTGAGGATGCTGATGCTCGTTTTCAATAAGAATAAAATTAATACCCTCTCTCTACTACCCTGGCCATAGGCTCTAATCGCCTTGTGCTCGTAATATTGATGTAAGTAATTTCGAGGAGACTACGACTACCCCCCTATAATACCCCAATGAATACTTCTACCCTCTTCGTCCACAATTTTTCCGTGTTCGTATATTGCTTCTGCCTGTCCTCGGGCGAGCATGAAGCCCCCCACGAGGGCCGCCAGTTGCAGTGCGTCCGGGGCGCCCAGTGCGATCCGGGCTTCGATGTCCGCCAGCAGGGGGACCACGCGCACCCGCACATGGAAGGGCAGTTCCATCAGCAGCACCTCCTTGTACACCACCTCCACCACGCTGCGCATGCCGTAGTGGTGCTGCTTCATGATCTGAGACACCCGTTCGTACGCCTCGACGTAGGGAAGAGTAAGGAGCGCGTGCAGCAAGTCGCGCACGTGGGACTTTATCGGCTCCGCAGCAAACGCATACACATTGTCCTCCGTAATCTCGCCCCCCGCCTCGCACAGACGGCTCGCGCACTGCAGCAAATTCAGCACTGTTAGAGCGAGCGAGAGGAGGACATCAAAGCCTTTCTTACATGATAGATTTCGCTACTCCCGCGCCCGCTGAAAAATACGAGACGAAAGACAAGACGAGACCACTGCTCAAGTAGACCGCCCCGGCATTATTCTTGCTGCAGCGATCTTCCCCGTCGCTTTGTTCTGCTGGTTCTCTAGCAAACAGGAACACCATCCATCGGTGACCTTGGATGCGCGACCACCACACACATCAAGCTACTTAGCGAGCATATGTAGGCGACGCCTGTAAATGAAGCTAAAAAAAATTGCTGGTCTCCACCAAACATCAACACACGCGACGCGATTCTTATGCGACACGAAGGGAAGAACTGAGGTAAATCAAATCAATGCACCAAAACGGGGCCCTTCCTCCAAAAAAAGTCGCTCTCGTCGCCTAACACCCGTCGCAGGTCCCCCCTGCCGAGCTCAGCGATCGCTGCGCAGCCGTCGTTCGTGATTTTCAGCTTTTCCGCGTGGCAGACGCGGCGGATGCATTTGGACACCTCCTCGTCCGACAGCATGTTCAGGCGGAAGGAGGCGCACCGCGACTGGATCGCGGGGATGATCTTGTTCAGGTAGTTGCAGATGATCACAAACCTCGCGTTCTCCGAGAAGTCCTCCATCATGCGCCTCAACGCAAGCTGGGCGGCCTTCGTGAGCATGTCCGCCTCGTCCAGAATCACCATCTTCGGCAGCCGCAAAAGCTCCTCCTTCGTCGGCTCTTGCGGAGCTCGGGAGGAGAAACTAGAACCGGAGGCGGTCGCATCCGCGTTGCCGATTCCGTCCGCACGATCAGGGCCACCCCCGGAAGCCGCCAGAGGCCGGTCGAACACCACGCCGCGCTGCTCGCAAAACGCTGTCCGACGGCGGGGGAAAGTTCAAGTTGCGCATAGATATATCGCTCTGAAGATCGATCATGAATTCCGATTTTTTCACCTCCGACATCATCGCACACACCGACACTTCTAGTAATATCGCGAACGCTATAGAATTAATAGAAATTATTTTATTTACTAATAAATTCCATCGGTACTTTTCACGGCTCCTCGTACGACGTCGATGCCGCGGTCGTCGGAGGCGTTGAGCATTTTGACCATGTACATCCCGTTTTTGCCGTACAGGCTCTGCGCCAGCACCAAAGCGGTGGAGGTCTTTCCGGTGCCCGGGGGACCGTAGAAGAGCAAGTGCGGGAACCTCTTCGTCTGCATCATGCGGCTCACGGACCGGATTACGTCCCGGTGCGAGATCACCTCGTCCAGCGACTTGGGCCGGTACTTCTCGATCAAGGGGAGGTGCGAGAGATGAAGGGCCTTCTCGTTTTCGTCGTCGGGATCCGATCGTTTTTTGCTCCACTGGAGGTGGTCTTCTTGATGGGGAGGAGCCAACATATCCACGTCGGGTCCGGGATGTAGTTCCCTCCGGCCCCCGTCCCGTGGTGTCATTCTGGACGGGGGAGCGGCCGCGGCAGACATCTTCGGAGAGACTCGATGAACGATGAGCTGGCGAGACGAGGTTGTTGGCCCTAATGGCTACAAAGATCCTGGTGGCCTCGAATCTTGATGATCATGGATGAAATTAATGAGTAGTAGTAGGCAAATGCAGCAAGGGATCGTCAGAACGTTGAGGACGCGCCTTGGCCAGATTCGGACGAAAATATTCACGACTACGACCAATGACACCAACGCTTTTAGATTTAGTGCTTCCACGATGCTGTTTGCAACAACCCATCTCACAGTGGTGCGTATTAATTTTTTCAGTGCACCTCCAACTGGCAGCGATGAAATCAAGTGACCGAGACGACACAGTCTTGGAGGGCGAACAATGTTGCAAAAGAACCAAAGCCTTGGTCAAGACCTGGCCCTGGGGCGAGAGATGGCGGCGCGTGCGCGCAGGGTCATTCGCGAAGAGAACGCGTTGGCGTTTACGTTTTGTACAAGGAAGACGCATCCCATCGTACACGGATCACTCATTACAGCGTGAGCGCGACCCGAAATCTCTGTCTAAGAGTTCGTTGTGCAAAATTTATCGTGCGCAGAAGGTAAAGAGTCGATACGTATCTAGGATAGCTCTCCTCGAGTTCGACGTCGAGTTCGAGAGTTTCATTGTTTGACGTTTGCAGCAGAACCTCGTCTTTTTACTATACTTCGTCTCACGACCGCAGTATGAACGGGTACAAAGAACTACGTGTCAATCTCCATGGTATCAACGTACACTAGCAAAACAATGATATGTACATGGGCCTCAAGTCAATCGCGGAAACAACCAACGGAGACAAATCTCGTCGGTGTTGCCGGTGGATGAATGCAGGGTTCTAAGCAGCTGTGTGGCTGCAGGTGAAGAGGTGTACTTAAGTGTGCAGCACTGACACTCAGTGTAGGTGTAGTACTTACGACAACTTCTGCGCTCCCCACACCACAAACACAACCTCTCGCCTTCGATGGTGTCATCATTCTCTCCCCTCCAAGCATAGCAGAAAAAAGAAGCTCTACTCCGCCGTTTCCGGTTCCAGGTCAAGCAGGTCGCCTAGGTTGTCTACGTCTGCGACGTCGACTACGCGATTGCCTTCTACCTGCACGAAATTGGAGCCCATGATTTGCCGTTTCGCCGATTTGCTGTACCCCGCCCACAGGGCCGCCACGTCTTCCTCCTCCTCCTTCCCGCTGCCGGAGAGCAGGTGCGCCTTCCCCTTCTTCTTGCCCGCGTGCCCGCTCAGGTGGGCACGTACACTGTTGCGACCGTAGAACATCTGGTTCTTGGCCGCCTGGAGCTTCTGCCGCGTCCGCTCCCGCCGCCGCTCCTCGTCCAGGTCGATCCAGTGCACCGACTTCTTCGGCTTGTTTGATGTCCTCTTGTCGCCCGCGCCGCCCGCTTGTTCCCCTGCAGCTGCAGTACTACCCCGGGAAGGATCGCCCGCCGAGGACGCGCCGCCCGAGTCCTTGCTCCACCGCGCCCCGGTGTCGAAGGGCCGGCGCGCGCGCCCGGTCGCGGGGTTCACGGGGAAGTCGAGGAACTCGCCCAACGAATACGACTCTGCGTACCGTTGGGGAGGTTGCAGTTCCTCCTCTACAACAACGCCACCTCCACCTCCCTGCCCGAGCTGCTCCTGCTCCTGGCCGCGCCCGCGTAGTAGTCTGTGTCTGCTGCTGCTGGGGTGCTGCGCGTCGAGCATCTCGAGCTCGAACAACGCTTGCTCGTACTCAGACCGCGTGCGGTCGTCCATCACCAAACGAATTGTCGCGTCCGAGGAGTCCTCAGCTGGAAGAGCGCCGCGCTCAGCCGAAGGTGGAGCAGTCGTCGTGGGGGCTACAGCTTCTTCTGTAATTTCTTCCGCCGGCGGTTGTTCCTTCTTGCGTTCCCAGCCGGTGGGGCGCAGCTCCAGCTCGCCCGACTCCAGGTTCATCTTAGAGGAATATCTATCAAACCCATTTTATTTGTCGGTATTGATTTCTGTCAGGTAGATGATTCGCCGACTGCCGCGACCGAATACGAGACGAAATACGAGACCACTCAAGACCGGCGCCGCGTCCTTGCTGCATCCCGGCCGTCGCTTTGTTCTGCTTGCTCTGTAGCTGAAAGGAACGCAATCTACCTGATTGAGTTTGAAATTGAATACGAGACTAAATACAAGACAAAATACAACGAGACCACACACAACAAGACAGCACAGGCCACCCCGACCCCGTGCACACACCATACAAGACCAACTACGCAACGCCCTGCAAGAGTTCCACTCCCACAGAAATGTCCAAGCAAATGGGTTGATCCCCTTTTTAATCATCACCACGGGGTACTCGAGCGCTCGGAACATCTGGTCGCGCTCCCACAGCTTCAGGATGCGCACTTCGGCCACGTGCATGCGCGTGCTGCCGCGTGTCACGAAGCAGCCCCACAGCTTGCGGGCCAGCTCGAGCCGAGTTCGCCGCGCTCTGGCCTTCATCTTCCTATTATGATCGCTTTCAGAATTATCACCGAGCAGTGGCCCTGGCCCTGCTGTGGTCTCTGCTCTGCTTGTAATTGTTCCCACCAATCGTTCATCCGGCATCACCTGTTCGACCAGGCGGAGCCACTCGGGCACCGCGATCGTGTTGGTGCCGTTCCGCGGCCAGGCGTAATAGAGGAGATAGTCCACGTCCGGGTACACAGAGAAGACGCAATTGGCGAAGAAGCCGAGGAGGAGCCAGGAGTCGTAGTCCAGGTGGCGGAGGTCGAGCCCCAGCCCGTGCGGCAAAGGATCGAACTCTGCGTACACGCGACGCATGCACCCAGAGACCACGTTCAGCCGGCCCAAGCCCTTCATGAACCCGCGCAAACCGATCGCGCCAGTCCGACGCGGATCCAAAATCTCGAACCAACCGCGAACAAGGGACCCAGAACGACGCAGCAGCTCCAGCTCGACCTGGTGGTGATCGATGCAGCGATTGATTTTCAGAGGCTGGTGGGCAACCAGTGGGTGATCAAAGAGACAGATCTATCACGCTAACTATGAAGCAGGGGTGGAACGTCGTGAAGGTGATAGTAAGTTAATATGAAAGTCAAAGCGCTAGTAGTACTTGCACGTGCTTGTGCACTACACGTAACAAAGGTCCGAAAAAACGTACAAAGTCTTCCTTGTGACCAAACAAATGGACATCGAACCGCAAAACCAAAATCTAAATCAATGTAAAGTACTTACAGCAGTAGAAGTGCTTTCGCTTTGTTTGAAATCTATCTATCAGTAAAAAATATAGGAGCATGGTACGTCACTCCGGCTTTGTGGCCTGACGTCTGCGGTGACGTGCGGGAAGGCGAGGAAGTCTCGGACGTGCAGAAGGTGAGGGTCTTCGTGGCAGTCGATCACCATATGGGCCGGCAGTCCGCTCGGGTCCTGTTTCGCTCCCGTCTGCGTTTCCAGCAACGCTCGCCAGTTCTCGTGGTCGTATTCTGTGTTTTCCAGCGGGATGAAAGGCGTGCCGGAGACGATGGGCACCTCTTTTTTTCCGCCAGACACCTCGTCGCGCCGCACCCTCGTTATCTTCAGCCGCCGGGTTTTGGAGCCTGATGTGGAACCCCCTGGTGCGGGAACCGTCACGAACCTGCTCTTCCCGGAAACATCTGCTCTCGACGTTCTCCTCGTTGCGGAGGTTCCCCTCTTTCCCCCACGACCCGTGGTCCCTCGCGACGAGAACCCGTCCCCTCGACACGCTTCGCCCGGTATGTCCGACAGCGGCGCCTCGCCGCCCCCGCTCGCTCTCTCCATGTCGCCCAACACCGCTTTTTTCCAGAATGCGTCCACGCTCTCGTGGGTGTGGCCCTCCCGGTCCAGGATCACCGCCTCGGGCGCGCTCATCAGCCCGATTCTCTCCAGCCAGCTCGGCGGACCGCCCGGCCCCCTCACGTCCCCGACCTCCTCCTCAACCGCGCGCTCGCAGTGCTTCTCTGCGCGCTCGCGGTGGTACCGCAGCTTCTCCAGCTGCGTCATCGGCTCCTCCTGCTTTGCCGGGTGGAGATGCCCGCCCGCCGTCTCCAGCCGCGAAAACGGCGCGGGGGGGGTTTCATCTTCTTCTACCTCTTTGTCTTGATCTCCAGTAAGATCCACCTCAGCACCGCGGAACGCCGCGCGAAGATCCACGGCCCTTTTCAGCCGCACGTCCTCGGTCAGCGCGCCCCGCTGCCACAACTCCATTAGCATGGCGCGCTCGGCGTCGCGCCCGTCGGTGAACGACTCGTCCTGTTCATCGGCAGGAGAAACCCCCGCCTCCACATCTTCATCTGCCAGCAGAGTCTGCTGGGGAGGACGGTTTGGATCTGTTACTGCGCTCTCGTCCACCTCCGCTCCCGCGGGCCGGGCTGCACGACTAGCAGTGCTGCTCTTGCCGCCACTGCTTCCGCTTTTTTCATCGTCTTGCTTGTCGTCGATATTGTTCTCGGCGAAGTGCGAGCCTTCAGCGAAGGAGCTTACCTCCGACTTCTGTGACTCCTCTGTGTCCTCAGGAGATGGTGCGTCGGCTGCTCCTCCTGCCCCGGAGACGGACGAAATGGAAGGAGTGTTCAGTTCCTCTTCCTTCATCAAATGACCCCCATCAGCTGCATTTTTCCCTTCATCTCGCACCTCCTGGCCCACGCGGACCCACCCTTTCTCCTCCAGCCACGGGGCGACCCGGTCTGCCACCTCGCGGAAGTCTTCCGCGAACGCCAGCTGCACGTGCTTCTGGTACAAAATCCGCAGCCCGAACAGGCTGTAGAACTGCTATGAAGGGACCAGGAGCGATGATAAGCTTTAGTAGGAGGCAACGGGTCCCCAACGACCCCACTTGGCGATGGCGTGTGCCCTTAGCTAGCGATGGCGAGTGCCAATCAAGGCGCTCGGAAGATTCAAACCCGGCGCGAAGAGTTCTGGGACGGTCTTTCAGAGATGCCCCATGCGACCTTGAGTAGGGGTGGCAGGGAACGATGAGCCATTGGGAAGGAAAGAAACAGAAAGGCAATGCGAAAACGAAAAGCCAGTAACAAACTAGAAGCAATGGTGCTGGAGCAGCCCAAAGGCAGGGCAAAAGAGGGCAGCTACAGGTACACAGTGGTATTGCTCTATTGTTAGCTGTGATTTGATGCAAGGGTGCTGCCAGGCTTGCCGAACTTACCACCAGGTCCCCTCGCATAACAGCACTTGCGCGTCGCCCGGGTACAGCATCTGCCGCAGCAGGTGGCAAAACGTCCGCTTGTGCACGCGCAGCTTTCCCTTGAACAAACTGAAAATCCGCTCGTACCGCCCCGGCTTTTGCAGAAACCGAAAAAAGGTGTCGAACTCCTTCTTTCGCCGGTCCCCGTCCAAGTTGAGAACGAAGTCCTGGCTCCCCAGTGCGAGTACGCGGTCCTCCTGTGCGCGCGAAAGCGGCTTCGACTTCTTCTTGTCTTCCTTTTCCACCTTTATTTCAACATCACTGCTATTGTCCCCCCTGGTCCTACAACTTCGGGCGCTTTTCATTTCCACCGCCCCGCCTCCGCCTTCCTTTGCTTCGCGCAGTTCGACGTCCATCAGGTGCCTTCGTTTCCGCCGCACGCGCAGCGCCTGCGCCGCGCCCGTGACGTCGAAGCAGGCGCCGAGGTCCCAGTACGAGAACAGCTCCTTGAAGCAGGGGTACGTCAGTTCGTTTACGTGGTCCAGATTCAACAAATCGAACAGCTGCGCGGCCTCGTCCGCCGGAAACAGCAGCTGCCGCACGCACGTGTCGATGAAGCCGTCGCGCTTCAGCACCTGGAACTCACTCCGCACGCGCAGCACTCGACTCCACACGTCCTCCGCCACGTCGTACCGAGACTTTACCTCATCGAGGATGTTCGATGTCACTACAAATTCCATATTTCTTTTCTTTGATCATGGAGGTCGTGTTGTTCTTCGGAAATCATTATACTTATGGTATTTACGCCTTTCATTGTGTCGTGGTGAAAAGCGGCCGGTACAATTCGTGTTCGGTGAGCAACGGGAAAGAAATTCAAAGAAATAGTACTTCGAGGTAGAATTTGGTGAGCAGTCGGTATTCGTGGTAGGCCAGCTCGCGCAGTGTGAGCACTGCGTTTTTCGGCCCGAAGCCCTCCCAGGCCGTGCGCGGATTTCCCTCGTGCCCCTCGCGGTGGCAAAACGCGGCCCATTCGCGGTAGCGGATGCCGCCCCTTGTTTTCGCGGCCGCCCCGCTCTCCTGCCCCGCCAGCGACATCGGTTTCCCCCCGACCGCGCCCTTCGTCGCTACAGCGTCCATCGCGCCGATGTCGATCGCGCGCCGCCACGCGCGCGTCATCGTGCCGTAGCGCTGCAGCAGGTG
>RXOD01005391.1:0-14370 GCA_005223375.1 Amoebophrya sp. AT5.2 | reverse complement strand
TCGCGAATCCGTCACTTGCACGATGGAGCAGAGCGAGGGACGAGCCGATGCCGGCTGTTTGAGCAGCGTTACGTGTGTAAACCCCTATGTCGTCTGTGTTAGTGAGAGCTTAGTGTAAAGGGCAGCGCGGCTTTGGTGCGTTTAGCACCTCAGCCTGGTGGTCTCATCGTCCATCCCCAGCGCAGATGCTTTAGTCTCAGGTAAGTGAGACATGGTTAGCCCCAGTTAGGGCAAGTTTAATCTCAGTAAGAGATCATGTTAGCCCAGTTAGGGCAAAGTTAGCTGCCGTTAGCAGCAGATTACAGCTTTTAAAAAAAAGGTGTCAGTGGCCTGCTAGTAGCCTCCAGGCAAGGTCAAGTGGTTTGGTGGTCTTCTGGTGATTTGCTTATTCAAGGCTTTATTGCGGTCGGGTTAGAACCGCGGGGCGCCGTCGCGTCCACATCAGGTGCTAGGTTCTCCCTCTGGTGGAGACCACCCTGTGTGGATGTGATGCCTATATGTGTTGTTGTGCTTCCCTGGAAGTATAGCAGCATGCTGGGCGGAGCGGACCAGCACCTGCTGGGACGCGACGTTCAGGTTGTTTAGCAGGCTTCAGTGCAAGCCCAAGACGTCCCCCTTAGCTGTTAGCCAAGTGCGACTTACCACACTCACCCGTCGGCGAGCGGGTTGGAGGCGATCTTGTTTGTACCTCGGTCGGTACCTCACCTTAGGTGAGCGTGGTGCGAGGCGATCACCGTTACCTTACGCTCGTTTGACGGGCGATTTCATGTGTTACTTGGACTTGGTTATGAGCGCTTCGTGCCACTCGGCTTTGGCTTCCACCGCGGCTCGCGTTCGCGATCACAAGTGAGGTGTGTGTAACCTATGTAAACCACTGTGTAAAGACATGTATACCAGCTGACAAACAGTGGAGCAGAGCGAGGGACGAGCCGATGCCGGCTGTTTGAGCAGCGTTACGTGTGTAAACCCCTATGTCGTCTGTGTTAATGAGAGCTTAGTGTAAAGGGCAGCGCGGCTTTGGTGCGTTTAGCACCTCAGCCTGGTGGTCTCATCGTCCATTTTTTCTTCCCGCCCGCCACCCCTGTAGAAGCTGAAAGTGAGTTAGGCATCATGCCGTCAGAAGCCTATTTTAAAGCCATCAAAGAAGATGCGCGCAAAGTCGCGGAATCTTACGACAACCTCGTGAAGTTTGGTGGGGAGAAGCATGCGGGGAACGCAGTTAGGAAAACGATTCAAGAAAGAGGTCATCTGCCGCAGAACTTCATCGAAGCTTCGTCTTCGCTGCCGGCGCTCTTTACAAGAGAAAGAGGAGGTCACGCACGGGCACCGCAGTGCGACAAGAAAGAGCGAGGAGTCCTCAATCTGCGACCAGATGAAGTCGTGGATATCGCAGTGTTGCTCAAGAAGATGAGCATTGAAGGTATTTAGAGAATTGCAAACGATGTGTAGCTGCGTCAGCACAGAATTTATGGTTCACAAACGTGCTAGGTGACCCGTACGCGAAGGAAGCTCCACTCACGACTGTCGTCAAAACGACGTTGTTTGATGTGAAGGCCACGGAAGTTGTTAGGGAAAAGCGGTACGAGATGGTCGTGGATAAGAAAACGCAAGAAAAAAAGCGGGTAGTGGTGCCTGAAGGCAGGCTCAAATTGGTGCAGGAAGACGTAGACGACATCACGGTCGAGCAGTTCAAGTCTGGGTTCAAGCGGTTACGCGAAGACGAGGAAGCGAGAACTTCCAAAAAGCAGAAGAGCGTGCTAGAAATAGCAGCAGACCCTGCACGGAGGAGAGAAGCACTAGGCAAGTTAGATCTGATGACAGACACCTCGAAAGCAGATGCTGCAAAAGAAGCGCTCGCGCGCAGATATGTGGACGTCGCAGGACTACTTAGTGCACCAAGAGGAACGTACGACTCCTTGTATCAGTACCTCGCATGCTCGATAGAAGATTACAAAACCACGTCCGACTGCGTCAAGGCGGTCATGAAAAGTAAAGTTTGTGTAATGAGCGAAGAAGAAGTTGAGCGCATGTTAGCGAATCTTACGCGGCTAAAAACAAGGGGGTACACCGGCAGGTCGGAGTCGTCGTGGCCGTTGACGTTGGTAGATATTTTCGAGGCAAAACTCGCAGATCGGCTGCAGGAGTCGGAGTTCATCATGCTCCTTCTCTGTTTTTATTTAGGTCTGAGACCGTCAGAAGCAAGGAAGATGGCAGTAGATTACGAGGGGCCTCTGGACGAGAGAATCTCGCACAGATGGGAGCAGAGCGACATTATCATAGACTTCGGGAAGACGAGAACCAAGGTCAATGTGTACAAGTCGATTCGCGCGAAATGTGTGTGTAGGGAGTTGAAGAAGGAGAACATAAACAGAATGTTCTGTGTGTGTCACTGTAAGAAGAGAATGCACCTGTTTTCCACACATCAAGACCCGTACCACATAGCGTGTAGAGTGTTTCCGGGGGCAGGAAAAATAGGAGGACATAGCTTCAGAATTGGAGCCACAATCTGGCTGTACTCCGCCGGTTGTGAACCGATGCGGTTGTTAATTCATTGCCGTTGGCAAGAAATGAGTACCATGTTGTTGTATTTAAGGCAAAAGCCTCTCGTAAACGACACGCGTTTTTGGAAGATCATGCTTGCAGGTGTGTGAAAGAGAAAAAGAAAGGCGTTGTGTTGGTGTCACCGAGTTCATTGTGAAGACGACTGTTCAGAGCGTCAGTTCTCCAAGGCCTTGTCAGGCGCGTTTCCCGAAGTGTGCGTTAGTAAGACCTTAAAAGCAGAATCATCATGTGCAGATCCGGTGTGAATCAAAGAAAACGAACAGGAGTTGAGGTGTTCAGCAGTACAGTCGATAACGAAGGAAAGATGGCGCAGCAACAACCGGATGGTGCCGCTCTCCTTGAAGCCATCCAAGGAGAGATGGGCCGCGGTGAGAGTCACCTGCGCGCCGGGTGGACGCAGATGGCAGGCCTTTACGGCAACAGTATGACTTTGGTTTTGTTCTGTGGTGGTTAGCGATGAAACAATTGTGAGTGAAAAAGTAAGGACAGGTCGATCTTCAGTTTTCTAAAAAACAGATCATCCGTCGTTCGATCAGTACAAAGTGTGCGGCAAGAAAATCATCGGACGCGAAATCTGGACGGTGGCCAGAGAGTGGTCCAATCACTCCGTCACTGACAAGACCGCGAAGCTACCTGCCATTCACCCCATACACATGTTCGCGGTCATGCAAACGCAAGTCCGCGGGGATCAGCATGATCCACTCATTACACTCGCACAACGTGACGACCTCATAGGAAAACTCATGAGCGCCCAGGACGCCATGTCGGAAGGAGTACTTCGTCTTTGCACCCGTGCTTGGCATTGGTGAGTGCGACAATCCGCAGCAGCGTATTGTTATCATTTTATTGTACAGGACGCGTTCGTCATTGCCGGGGAGATGTTGTTAGACATCCAGGCGTGTTCGATGGATACACCGGGCACATCGTTTGAGGGACGGCGCCGCCGGTGGTTTGAGAACGAGATGGATCAGAACTGGCGCCAGGCGTTTCGTCGGCAGGAGCGACTCGTGCGAGAACGGGATGAAGCACGCAAGCAGCGAGAGCACGAAGAAAAAGAGCGCCGCGAGCGCCAGCAACGTGAAGATGCAGCAAGGGCAGCCTGGAACCCCAAAGGAGAAAAAGGTAGTAAGGGGAAAGGCAAGGGCAAGAGGCCCAACCCGTACGGCGGTGGAAAAGGTAGTTTAGGACAGGCTGCCCTCGCATCAGCACGTTGCTGGAGTGTCTGGTCGCTGTTTTTCGACCACTTTAAGAAAACCGTTAAAATCAGAATGATCGACTTTACCACGGCTTTCAACCAACTTCCGGTGAGGGAAAAGGTATCACTTAATGTTCACTCGCTCCCAAGTGCAGACACAAGACTTTACTGGTACTTAAACTTACAGGTGCGGGTCCCTGTCATCACTACCTCGCAGGCACGTGCACTTGGGGAGATCGCTGCAAGTGGTCCCACCCAAAGACGGAAGCCGAGCTTAGCAAGAACGACTACGAACTGATCTGTCAACGTGTCACGAACCTCAAGGTGGAGGATTACGGCAAGTGGTTGCCCAGCGGCAGGGTGAAAGACACGCCAGCAGCAGCACCGGCGGCTGCCGCGGCGGCAGCGTGATGAAGTGTGTTTTCCCTCATCGGAATGAATCGTGATTCGAAGGTTGGATTAGCTGTAAGTTAGCTTTGTCAAGAGATGTTCAATTATCATGTTTCGTTCAGGAAAACCTCTTTTCTCCCAACCGTGTAGGCGGTTACTCATTGATTTACATTGAAAGTTCTACATGTCTGCGACAGAAAGACGTTCATGATGAGATGCAAGTTCAAGGAATGATCTTGGCACAAGCCTCGCGGACTTGAGAACTGCCTGTTCTGAATCGCTCAAGAGAGTCAAGAAGAAAAAAAAAAAAAAGCAAGTAGTGAGGGAAGTTTAGTTTTCAAGAGTGAGTCTGGTTTCGAATCATCGACAGTAATTAAAAAAAAAAGTGGTGTGTAGATAGGATTTAGAAAATGAAGTCATGGTGGTGCCACAGAAGGAGTTAGACAGGATTAGAGATGTTCTAAAAAGAATCAAGTTTGACTTACTTCGTGCGCATCCCTTTGCGAAGGCGCCGTCACTGCCGAACGCCGCTGAAGTCACGGAGAGCACCACTCAGGCGGCGCGAAGTGATCTGAAGAAGAGGGCCAAGCAGACGCTGCAGAGGAGTTTAGATATTAAAGAACAAATAGATGAAGCTATCTGTAAGCCGAAGGTGTGTAGCAAGTTAGGGCTCTGGGAAAATCTAGCGAAAGATTATTCCAAGGACGACAGTGACTCGTGGTCAGTATGGCGCGACGGCCTAGACTGCATCGGCCCGTGCAAAGTCCCGGCGAGCTGGGACGAGCGCGAACGGCCGGACAAAATGAACCACTCCGAGGAAGAATTCGAATCTTCTAAAGTAATTAAAAGCATCATGGCAGGCAAGCATGTAAAACCGGTTTGGTCGGAGAGGTTAATTAAGAAAACATGGGACGAGTCGTTGAAGGAAGCTCAAGTGGTGCCGGAGTTGGGGTATCCACTCCTAGAAGGTCCCTTTGACATAGATTCACCGGAGGACATTAAGTACGCGTTTCGGCGCTTTCCGAGGGAGCAGAAGTTGAACAAGGTTAGGCTTATCGATCCCGCCGTAGGCGCAAATAAATGTTCACCGCTCCCGAAGAAGGTACCGATACCGTCGCCTCACGACATACAAGTGAACGCAGCAGTTGCGCATGATCCATCGATCTCGGGAAAGAACTTAGTCATGCACAACAAAAGGATAATTAGAAGATGCCGCAGAGCGGAAAAACGTTACGAGGCACAGCTGCTGCAGTATTTTAAGGGCGAAAGAGACTCCATCGACCCCGATCTAATTAAGGTCGGCGCGAAGCAGCCGCTAAGGGGGGATCCCATTGTATTTGAGCAGCCAAGTGAAGATGTGCAGAAGAAAAGGCGCGTCGAAGCCGGAGAGAAGCTGAGGCTAGAGATTGTAGTTGTAGATGTGGCGCGGTGCTACAAGAACATTTTTGTGAAGAAAGCCCATCACAAGTACAATAGGTTGGTGGTGTGGAACCCTGATCTTGGTAAGTATCAGTGGTTCCAAGCGTTGACGGCCATCTTCGGCTCTAGGCATTCGGTGACAGGGTGGTGTCGTAACGGACGGTGCTTGACAAATGTGAAAAGAGGCCTTTATGGCCTCAACTCAGAAGATTACGTCGACGACTTCTCTAGTTTTGTGAAGTACGGGCTTGGCGAGCTGGTCACGGAGGCCATGCTCGAGCTCTTGGAGGAGTTAGGACTACCAGCCATGGTAGAGAAAGTCGCGTTCGGGGAGGAATTAGAAATTCTCGGTTTACTCTTCTCTGTAGTCAATGGGGCACCGGAAGTTTCACTCACGCAAGCGAAGAAGGACCTAATTAAAGAAACATGCAGAAAGGCTCGTGAAGAGGGGCGGATAGAGTTAGATCAGTTAGACAAGCTGGTGGGGCGGTTGACCTTCTGTCTGACCGCGATCGCGGATCGGGCGTTGAGTCCCGTCATGCGCCCCCTGCGGCGAATGCTGTCGCGAGAGCAGATGATCTTAGACACTCAGGTGCGAACTTCGTTGCAAGCGATCGAGAGCATTATGGATTTAGACATCCGCAGAAGAGTAGTGGTAGAAGAACCGTCACAGGCGAGCGTTGTCCTCTATACGGACGCGTCGTGGGAAAAGAAATCAGGATGGTTAGCAGGGGTGCTAGCCATAAACGGTAAATTCTACGGTGTACGCGAGTTTGTCTCTAAGGCCATGCTGCACTCGGACTATGATGTCTGGGCAATTAATTACCTCGAAACGGCTGCGGCCGTGTTTGCGGTGAAGTTCTTCGAAGGTATGCTTAAGAACAAGAGGTTTGACCACGCGATTGACAACGTCTGCGCGCAGTGTACTTTGCTTGGGCAGGGCTCTGCGAAAGTCGGACAGAAGTGGTACTTAGCACAGGCAGGTTCGCAATACTGGGCTGAGGCAGCCAGATGTCAGTACAAGCCCTGGATCGTAAGGGTGCCGTCTTATTTTAATATAGCGGATTACCCCACGCGCACGGAGTTAATGAAGTTTCTCGAGGAGGTCTATCCCTCCTTCTTTACGGAAATGACCGAAGGGTTCGGTCTAGGAGAGTATTTTACCAAGTCTCTCGCAGGAACGTTACCAGACTGCGTCGGAAGTATTGCGCAGGCACTTGCTGCTGCAGATGATGGTTCTGACTCCGAGTGATGGATTGTTACTTTTTGTGGAAAATCATGGAGCATGTGCATTTATTTTTTTGTGAAAGATTCATTGTGGCATCATGGACAGTCATGTGAAGATCAGGAAGTTATGTGGCATGTGCAGGTGACGCACACCTCTATGCCCTCTGGCATCTTTGCTATGCCGCAGGGGGCGCATGAGTCGTTGGAAGCTGTTGCCGTGTGGCGCTCGGGCGATCACCGTTACCTTACGCTCGTTTGACGGGCGATTTCATGTGTTACTTGGACTTGGTTATGAGCGCTTCGTGCCACTCGGCTTTGGCTTCCACCGCGGCTCGCGTTCGCGATCACAAGTGAGGTGTGTGTAACCTATGTAAACCACTGTGTAAAGACATGTATACCAGCTGACAAACAGAAGGCCGGCCCAACTTCACCAACGCCAGGTCCAGAAGAAGTTGGATCATGTAGATCAGTTCCGAGCTGCAGACCTTTTGCCCCAGCACTTCTATGGCAGTAGAGGACGAGAAGCGCCGCTTCGGCTTGTTCGTCCAATGAGAAATGCAGTTGATGCGAGGTATCCCGCGCCCAGCCAAAAAGGTGGTTCCACCTATGCGCTCTCCACCAGCGTCCCCTGCACCTCCTACGAACATCTCGCCCGGTCCTCCTAGGAAGTAGATCCGCTTGGTGTTTGCCTCGCGGAACTTGGCTACTCCTATCACCCCATTCATGTCCTCCACGAAGCCCTGTACCTCCTCAAACTCAACACACTTTTCTGCTTCGTGTGCGAGCGAGGCCAGCTCCGAGACTCCTTCACTCACAATGGCGTTGCTCTTAAGCCATATGAGCTCTCCCAACCTGCCGCGGAAGGGAGATTTGTTCTGCTTCTGCTTGAATTTGTTGTTGCCCGCTTCAATCCGGGCAGCGAAATATTTTTCCACTTCAGCACGTTCCAGCGGCGCGATCTTGGAAGCGTAGACTTCTTGTCCCACGCTGTACACAACGCGCTCCTGGGTGCGGTACAGCTGCAACACTACCTCGGGGTCGTAGCTGATCTTCTCCGTCTCAGGGTAGTGCTCCGGCAACACGTCGTGCTTCACTCCGGTAGCGACGAAAAGCCGGTCCAGCTCCTCCTGCTTCACTTCCTCGAGTGCGCCCTCCGGAAACGTCAGGTCCGCCTGCTGCATGTGGTGCTGGTTCTTGGCCAGATGGTCTCGCACCCGCTGCTGGTCGTACGCCATCGGCACCAACGCCAATTCCCTGCCTATGTAGGCATCGCGCTGGCACGGCTGCAGTATACAGAACGAGCCGAGTTCGAAAGAATCGAACAGTGCAAACATCCTCAGATGCCACACCAAACTCCCTCCCTCGAACACGTCGTCCACGTGGACGCCGAAAGCTCCCTCCGGCAGCTGTTCGTACTGAAAATGCGGAAGTAGCTTCTCGCAAAACCGCACGCTCTGGGGGTTTATGAGCTGCGTGTCCCTCGTCCACTCTCGCAGCACCTTCTGTTCCTTTTCGGCCCCGGCTTCAAGCGCCAACACCCTGTTGCGCAGCTGGTCACGCGGAATCGCGCTGATCTCCCTCACCTTGTCGCGGTAGTACTTTTTGGTGACTTCTTCTCCAGCTGCTAAAATCCGCCGCTCTGCTGAGTTGGCATAGTATAACCACAACGACGGATCGACGTAACTCTGCAACAGCCCCACCTGCTCCGCGGTGTCCCACAGCGTGGTTTCCCACGCCGCCGGCGCGTCACACTGGCCGTACAGAGCCTTGTCCAACAACCGAACCTGTCCCAGGAACGGTACCCCCGGCACGTCGAGTTGCTGCATGAAATCCGGAATTTTGCACCAGATTTCTATGTCTTCCGGTCGATCATAAAGATCGATCATTCGCTTGCCCCGGAGGAAAGCTTCCTTTATATCTGCGAGCATACCGGCGCTGCGGGTGGACTGGAGGAATTGGCATAGAAGAAGAACAGTACTGTCCGCCACGGTGTGGCTTCTCGACGGGGGAAGGTCGGACTTCTGCGGACGCTTGAAACGATCATCTCTAAACCCTTGCGTCACCCACCTCCCCTTCACCTTCTGCACCTCCCCTGTAAAACGATCAATCTTGATCGTAATTACAAACCGCGACGTCACCACATTTTTCTTCTCCCGTTTGAGTTTTGCCAAGTCTCCTTCCCTACCAAAAATTTTATGCCCCCACACTGAAGCGATTTCCTGCACCAGCGCAGGAAAGACGTAGCAGAGGAAGTTCAGCTTGGCGGCGTCTTCGATGGTGACGATGACAGCACTGGATTTGCAGTCTGCACCAAATTTCTCGAGGGCCTCGTGCGCCTCCGTCGTCACCTCGAAGTAGATGGCCACGACCCACGTGTCGGCATGCGCCCGGCGCGCCGCCTCCTCGCTCTGGAACTGGGGCGTCATCGTCGGTCCCCAGCGCAAAAAGGTTAGCTTCCCCGGCGGCAAGTCTCCCTTGATGCGGTCCGGCTGAAAATGTGCGGACACCACGACGTACCTGATGTCACGGCGGTTGTCCTTGAAGTTTAACTTGTCGCGGATCGGCTTTCCGTTCATCAACTGGCTCAGCATGAAGAGCACCGTGTTTTTGCCCTCCAACAACTTGTAGCTGCTGGCCTTCCGCTCCGGACCTATCAGTTTCTCCAGCTGTGGAAGTACGGAAAAGTCCACCGAACGCACCACATCGGAGTCGGGAGTGTTCACGTCGGGTGTGAGAAACGCCTTCCCATTCCGGATCACAAGCTGCATCTCGGTCTCGCACTGCTGCATGGCGTGCAGCAGGATTTCGTGTACATGCCCGTGGTTCAGCAGCCGGTCTGTCTGATCTAACCCCACTGCCACCTCGCGCACGTCCTCTTTTTTCTCGTATCCGATGCTCGTGTAGCACCAGAACTCGCTGCATAGATCCGCCCGCGCGCGCTTCAACGCCTGCGCGTCCAGCAGTTCCGGTTCATCGTCCCACTGCTTCAGGGCGGCACCGCGTTTTCGCACGATGTTCTTTTGGTCGAGCCGTCTCAGAGTTTCCTGCCGCTTCTGGTGTCGCAGTGCGCGCTCGCTGATCTGCGCGGTGGCTTCTGCTCGGTAGTCGGCCGGAAGATGTTTTACACTTCGGTAGGCTGGGTGCTGTCTTACCTCGACTGGCGGCGCCTGCGGAATATCGTCGTCAGAAGAAAGATCATCAAACGCTCCCAGCCGCCCGAGAACATTTGAGACGTTCTTCCCGGGCATATTTTTCAGCTCCTCTGCTGTAGGCGCTGCCTCTTCTTCCAGGCTCCCCAGCGATGGAGAACCCTGGGGACCTTGTTCTTCAACACTGCTCGGCTGTTGTGGAATTGACGACTGCGCCCAACTGTTGGATCCGCTTCCCCCGCTGCTCATACTGGAGTTTCGCGGTCGAAGGTCCTGGCGCCACACATGTTTTGGCCCCAACGACAAATCAGGTGGCGACGCGTCGAAGCTCACGCTGGTGCGCACTCCCCGCCGGTAGTTCGAAAGTTTCCCGGGGCACTTTGCGGAGTGCTGCAGGAAGCGTCGTAGAGAAGTGTATGAGCGCTTGCACAGTTCGCAGGTGTACTTCGAGTCGACAGAACCTACAACGCCGACCCTCTGTGTCGACTGGCCGTCCCTGACCGACGAAAATACATCTGCACGGCGAGTAAACAGGTCTGCTTTTTCTGCCATGTCCGTCTCGACTTCCCTGCAAATCGTGCCGTCGTCGCTGGGTTCATCAAATACAACAACTCCACCACGATCCTCCACCAGCTCCAGCAGATGCTTGTCCGGGTAGAATTCGTAAGAACCGTCGGACGACAGCAGCGGCTCGATGTGCGCGACATCGGTGTATGCGTACGCCTGTGTGCGTGCGCCTACCTGCACATCGACCGTCCGGTCCTCCTCGTTCACGCCTTTGACGGTTCCCCCCACCCAGCGGAGAAACTTCTTTGTTATCGGCCTGCGAACAAAAACCCGCTGTTCGATCTGGAAATGGTGGTCCTTGTTGCCGCGCTTATATACGCGGCCCACAATCTCCCTTCTCCTGCCAAAGTTTTCGATGTCCTTGTCGAGAACAATAAGTCTGCACACGTGCTGGATCCTCTCGTTCCTCCTCATGAATATGTCAGCCCCGTGCATTTTCTTCTTGCGTGCTGCTGGCTCGGAACTGCTCTCGTCGCTGTCGCTGCCGTCGGAACGCTCGCCACCCAACAGCTGGTCTGCAGTTAGAAGCGACTTCTTCGGCAGCGGATCCAGCCCGTGCACCTCTTCCATCGATTCCCACAAATCTTCCCAATCACGGGTGCCCCTATCAAAGGTCCCGTAATGGGCATTGAAAGGGGTGATTGTGGTATTCAACATCGGAGTGTTATTGCCCTGAAACTCCATTTCGTAGGCGATCTGCTGCTTCGCTTCAAAGTGGTCCCGATGCTCTCCCGAGTCCGACTCGATCGAACAGATTTCGTCCACGATCTGCTGGTACGGGAAGTTGAACAGCTCTTCTTCCACTTTCTGCTGTGCCAAACCCCACGCCATCAGTTCCAGGAACGGCTCAAACGGCGCATGCGTCAACTTGTTTATGCGCCGCTTATCCTCTCGATTGCTCACCTCCAATTTCGATATGCGGTGTGCCGACTTGAACCCGATGTCGTGGATCACCACGTTTCCACTTTCCAACACCTTCCGCAACCGCCACGACAGGAACTCAGAGCCCAGGTCCCAAAAAACTTCCCGCGGCTTTCCCCCCATCTGGCGTTTTGCACGTTGGTAACACCGGACTGCCGCAGTCACTGCGGCGCCGTCTCCATCGCGGTCGTCCACTAATTCGTAGCAGCGGAGGCGGGTACAACAATCCAAGATCTTTAGCAGACGACCAATTCGCGTGTAGATCATATCAAATAACCATTTGAGGTTACGATCGTACGCGAACTGCTGGAGGCCGCCTCGCTTGCGAACTTGCTCTGCGTTGTCGAATTGCCCGCACAAACGGCAGTCCTTTCGCACCTGCTGCAAAGCCTTCAGTGCTTCACCTTTGTAGAGCATCTCCGCCGCCGGACTGTGACCCATCTGGCGATGTTCGTTTTTCATCCACTGGTAGAGGTCGCGATGCCGCTGCAGCTCCTCTTGATCGACGTCTGGGCCCACTGTCGTCCCGGTTCTAGTCGATTCCGTGCTGGCACGCGATGAGGAGCGGCGTCTTCCCGCCTGCTCCGCCTGGTTTATCGCTTCGAGGTAGACGTCTTCGTCGTCGTCTCGAACCACCATGAGAATGGTGCCCGCAGCCGGCGAGCGCTGCTCTTTTGCTACTTTCGGCTTCGCCCAGTTGCACATCTTGCCTTTCATCAGCGCAATGGTTCCAGCTACAAAATCCGCCACTCCTGCCTGCTTTGAGAGGGCTGGACGCAGCGCTGGCGGCTGCCAGCGACCTTGTGCAACCTCCCGCGGGATGAAGAGGATCTTGACCATTGCTATCGGCTCCTCGGCGAGCAAATACTTTGTTCCTGCTACTTCAACGGTCGGAGGCTCGTCCTTGTACGAAATTACTAGTCCGTACTTTCGGAAAAAATCACCCCCCAACAGCACCGGAAACGAAGCAATCGTGCCTTTGTCAACGACAGCGAAGTCCTGCACATATACTACGCTCTCGTCCCCATTTATGTGGAAAAACTGCTCCGTCTTGGTGGTGGAAGTCGGGCAGGCGTCGTCCTCCTGATTTGTGGAGACCGTACCAAAGCGAATGGGACAGTCTGGAGTGTAGACGCCGGCAGGATTCAGGTGCGCGATATTTTCGAAGACGCTGTTCGGCAATGGACTATGCGAAGCACAGCTGTCCACCCCCGCGTACCCCCCGGTCGCCTGCTCTGGAGTTCTCTTGGTCATCAAAATTCTTGACGTGGTGGAGCTTACCTTCTCGTCGTAGTAGCCCACCTCGTATTTTCCATGTTTCGCACTGGTCTGGTAGAGCGGTGAGCTGAAAGTGGTGTGCGGTGCCACTTTTCTGATCATCTCACTTGCATTCCGCGACGGCAGCGAGTCGGAGATTTCGGAAAAATCACTGCCGCGCAACTTCTGATCAGAAGCCGCGGGCAGATCACTAGGTAATCCTCCGTTTGCTTCTGCTGCTGTAATTTCTGGTTCATGTTTGTAGACCGTTTCCCGCGCCGCGTCGTCGTCCTCCTCTTCCAGAGACGCAAAAGTATTGCGAAACCTGGACTGGTCGACGTTGCCTTGCGGAGTGCTGAAAGGGCGAGGAGAAGGCTCCCGCCGAGATTCTCGCTCACGAAAATTTTCTGGTTTCTCGTCAGACCGCAATTGCTCACTACTTTGGCGTCGGCGCTGATCTCTGCTGGCGCGCGACGGCTGGAACAGCGGCTGGTTGAAGAGACGAGTGTTGAGTGCGTTTAGTTCTTCGCTTTCTTGCTGCGGTGAGGAAAGATCTACTTCAATTTGCTGGTCGTCCGACCCGGTGCTCCGAATCGTACTCTTCTGCACCGTCGCCGTGTTTCGCGCGGCAACCACTGCTTCTTCTTCTGACTCGGTCGGGAGCAGACGCCCTACTTTTGCTGGCGGTTCTTGAAACTGCGCAATTTTTCTCGGAGCCGGCACGACAGGAGGAACTACTACTTCATCGTCCACCCTGCGCATCCATCCGCATGCCAAATTTTCCACAAACACAACATCTTCAAACATGAACTGCACCAGGTCGTTGTCTTCTGCCCACTCGCGGGCGTCGTGCCAGTCTGCTTTCTCCAGGTACGGTTTCAGGTTCTCGCGAAACTGCACTGGGAGAGGTTGTGGCCCGCCCTTGTACCGGTCGATGGGAACAACAGGAGGTGTTTTCTTCGGCTCTGCTTTTGCTGACTTTGCAGGAATATGGATGGTAGTGCTGCTGTTGTCCTTCCGTGCAGGAATGCTGGTAGTGCTCGTTGACTGCTCGGCTCCAGTCGGCTTGCTCTGTGCACCGCAATTCGACTGGTGGTAAACACGTACGCTCACTTCTACAGCAGGTTGATGCCCATTAATTTCTTCAGCGGAAGTACAAAGAATTCTTCCTTTTCTCGAATTTCGTGATCACTTCTTTGCAGCCTTCTTGGCGGCCTCCTCCGCCTTCTTGCGCTCTTCGCGCTTCTTGTTCCACTCTGCATACTCGCGCGGGTGGTTCACCTGGAATTGACTGATCATCCTCCAGTATTCGCGGCTCAAATGCTTTTTGTCGCACTCACCGGACTGCAGCACCTTCGAGCAAAAGTCCCCCTGCTTGCACCAATCCGCATTCGGGTCCTTTTTTAGTTTAAACTTATTGCTCGCATCGATCTGGCGCTGTTTCTCCTCCGCGGTGATGTTTTTCGGTGGCACATAGAGCTCACGTCCCGATCCATCTGGCGCAGCCGCAGTCTTGTCTGTACCCTTCTTGGGATTTTTCGGATCCCGCGGCGGCACTGGGGCGCCGGGCGTGATGTAGAGTCCACCGCCGAGAGCTCCACCACCGGCACCACCCGCTGCCTGCAGCCCTGTTCCGTCCGCAGGAGGAGTACTATCTGCGGGTCCGGGTGCGCCGTCTGCCGT
>RXOD01005390.1:0-14375 GCA_005223375.1 Amoebophrya sp. AT5.2 | reverse complement strand
GCGGATGGAAAGAGACGCACAAAGGGAGCCGGATCCACCCACTCAGCCTGGAGGTCCATCAGTCCGCGGCCGAAAAGATTCCGGGCGCACGCACGGGCGCCGGCCGATCTCGGCCGATTGCGTTGCGCGGCCCGCAACAAGTGCGGGGGATGGAAAGAGAGCACAAAAGGAAGCCGGGCGCACGCTCCTGGCCAGGGAACCCCTTAGCCCGCGGCCGAGAAAATTCCGGGCGAGTGGATCGCGCCCGCGCCCAAACAGTGCGGCGAAACGGCGCCCGCCACGGCCGAGCGCACGCACGGGGGCCGGGGGTCTTTGTCTTCTTCGGTGAACCCCGACCGCCCGTCTTGTCGTTCTGTCCGCGCATCTACTATCGAGGAGACGGCCCCCTATCTCTACGGCGGAGCAATGGACTTCGCGATGGCACGTGTTCATAACTACTGGCTTCTACGCTTTACCCGATCTTCGGCGACAGAGGCTCGCCGGTGCGGTGTTCGTATTTCACCTGATCACGCAGCTGCCCGCGTTTGCGTTAGACGCAAAAGAACGCTAGTAAGTACACCACTGAGCCCACCTGACTTGCTGCCGGCATTGCATTTGATAACCAACCGAACACCCATGGCTATCTTGATTTGAAGAATTGCGGTGACCCGCCTTTTTGGATCTAACGTCGCAATGCCTGGCACCAGCGCTCCTCATGCTGACGCTGCGCTGCCCGGTCGTTACGGCGGCGCGACGCCGGGCGGAACCCGCGTACCCGCGTGGCTCAGCGGCGACGCCCCCGCTTTTCTGAAGGACTCGTCTTCCGATCCCCACGCCGTACCTGCGGCCGAGCGCGGGATATCCGAGAAAAACCGCGGTGGTTCTACTCCCAACCCCCTTCCTCGTCTCAGCGATACCTACGGCACTCCCGCGGCTACCCCCGTCAGCGGCGAAGTGGCCGCAGCGACGGCTACTTCCGCGTCGTTCGGCACTTTTGGCAAAGCGACTACTAGTACCACGACCGCGACTACCACTGCTTCCCCCTCATCATCTACCCCAGCGTTCCTTTTCAGCGAATCGGCCGCCTGGACGCGCGCGGAGTTTTCGCGGGGATTAGTGAGTGAGTTTGTGGCGCGATACGGTAAGGCGTGGATGGAGCAAGACACGGAGCAGATCGCGGCCCTTTTTTGTCCGGACGGCGCTTACAAAGAGAAGCCGGGGCGCGTGATGCAGGGTCTGGAAGCGATTCGCAGCTACTGGCGGAAACAAATCTGCCAAAACGAAAAAGACATCGAGTTCCAACACGTGGAAGAAGATATGGTACTTAACTTACTTATTTTTTGCGCGTGAAGAGCTGTGCCTAATACAACTTCGTCGAACAGGTGTTCGACTTTGAGCAGAAGCAGGCGACGGTGAAGTGGCTCGCGTCGTTCGAGCGGCGCGCGAACAAGCGTGCGGAGACCCACGAGATGATGTGCTTCGTCCAGCTCGCAACGCTTCGGTTTCGGAACACCGAAACCGGCTGGCGCATTCAATCGCTCGAAGAATACCTCCACCCCTTCTACAACATCCAAAGCATCAAGGTATATAGCAACAACTTCTGTCGAGTAGCGATTTTCTTTTTCACACGGTTGCCTTCACTACAGGTACAGGACAGCAATCAAGATGATATACGAAACGAATATAAACAGGAGTTCCTGGTCCGCGATGCGAACCAGGCGGCTCCGCGCGTTGGGATTTCGCTGTCGCGCGGCGGCGCGAAGCGGCGCGTCTCCGCGCACGTGACTAACGCGTCGGGGAGTGCCGACCGCGCCGGGTGCGGCGGTTTGGAGCACAACTACAACTCGTCTCAGCATTATTCACAGACATCGAGGAATAATAATAGCCAACCGGGTAGTCCGATGGAATCGGGTTCGTGGGAGCGACGGCAGCTGTTCGCGGGCGGGTCGCCGGTGGCCGGAGATGGAAGCGGTAAAGCGTCACGGCCGATTCCGGCGTGGAAGCAGTACGGACTTGAGAAAAAGAAAAGAGAACAGGTGTCGCAGGGCGTCGGCGAGGGCGTGGGCGTCGGCGTGGGTGGAGAGAAATAAAACAGAAACCCGCACTTTGCTCCTAGGCTTGAGCGATGCTGCGCTCTGCTGGTCCCGGTTGCGGAGTTTTTCGGCCAAGAAAGGCGCGAAGGAGTCATAAGCGACTGACTTTGCACTCGCTGTGAAGACTCGCGGACGCGGCGGTCGAGTGAAAATATAGCGAAAGCGAAATTCAAATTAAGTGCTATGCACACTTGTTCGCACTCGCAGTGAGAAAGCCCTGCAGTTCGGCGTGACTGCTGCGCTCGAAGCCGGAGTGACATAATCGTGTTCAAAGTTAATGTTAATCCGCCGAAGACTAAGACTATTCGTGTCTGAGGCTGGAATCGGAATCGCCGTGCAGATCAAAATGCCACTTTACTCTTCAGTCGCTGCGCGTGTAAGGACCGAAGCCGATCTGCGAAAAAATTTCGAGAAAAAATGACTACAGCAATTTCAGGACCGATCGAATGGTACTTACATTTGCGCTTCATCCGTAGCGCGCGAACTGCTGATTGTCCTGCACAAGAAGTTCACACCGATTCTCCATCGTGGCTGCCAGGGGCTCATTCTTCATTGTGACTTGGAAGGGTCTGCAGAAGTGAATACATCGGCGTAGACCTATTTCCAGCAACCTACTGTCGGTGGCGTTGTGGATTGTCGTGCTTCTATTCCGCACCCCACGGCACTACCTCCACAAGTGAAGAATAAATCCATTTGTTCACTTTAGCGACAAGCGATTTCTCATATTTCTCGTGGTATTACGACCTAGAACTACAAACATCATAAACATAAATCTTGCCGCGTAGGAGATAAGCTTCTGTCCTGCGCCTCGTCGTTTCCATCCGCGCCACGCACTTCCTGCTATCTCCAACGACGACACGAGAACGACGTAAAGGCGACGTGCCGCGCGAGGAAAGCGAGAATGAGTATTTTGGCAACCAACACCAGGGAGAAAAAGAGCAGGGCGTTTTCCTGCAGTGGTCTTTCAAGCACATCGTCCGCACCGACGGGGAGCAAAAGAAGAACGACGATGAGTTTGCGTTCCAAAGTAGCAGGCGGCGCCTTGCTACTTTCGGCAATGTCTTCCGAAGTTAGTGGGCAGCAGTTCACGTTTCAGATGGGTGGTGGCGGCGGCGGCGGCATGGGCGACATTCTCGGCGCGCTGATGGGCGGAGGAAGTAACTTTTCCATCACGTGAAGTTTTCTTGCCACTTCTCTCCAATGCCGTTTGCAGTTTTTGTCAATCAGACCACTAGCACTGCAATAGAACCACACTGTGACATGATAGGCCAGCACTTTTTATTTCCCGCACTAAAATAAACAATCAGTGCCCGGGCAGCAGCGGCAGATGCAGCTGGAGTGGCCGGGCGGCGTGACGCAAAAGGTGGACAGCAGCTTTGAATGGTTGGTGAATACGGAGTGGCAGGGGAAGGCTGGGTCGTACGTTTTCAACCGCGACGGCGAGCTGGGCGGGACCGTCAAAGCGTGTGCGAAGCACGAAGGCCTCTGCAAGTGGTCCGCCTCGAAGACGCACGTGTTTCTGAACACGCCCGACACACAGAAAACGCCCGAGCAAGTGCTCAAACTCGTCGTGAAAGGTAGACGATTGTGGAGGATTATTTTTTTTTTCAATATCAGCGCAACATTGGAAGAAGACGGGAAATCTAAGGCGTCTACCGCCGCAAGATTAAAATCATCATTTTTTTTTCAAGGATTTTTTTTTGCTGTGACGTAGCCCAACGAGGAGTCCGCTAATTGCTAGTGGCTTGGCAAGCCTTCGTTCCGTTCGCTGCTAGTGGGTGTGAATTTTTCACTGAGTCGGAGATGATAGATGGATATAAACTGTCAGGCACCGCGGCCTACGAAAGCAAGGACGCAGACGCAAAGGCAATGCTTGACGCGCACCAGGAAGACGAGCTGAAGAAAACGCGACTCGAAACGACAAAGCCGTCCAAGTCCACGGGAAAGCCGTCGGTCATCACCTTTTCCAAAATCGCCGCGAGCGGAGAGGAAGATTCCCGTACTACATTCATAACACGGACTCTATATTTCTACCGGTTTGCTAATATTGGGCGATGACGGCCATGCCGCTGAACAGCGGTCGTTGGGAGTTTCTCTCATTTGCATTTCACTTGATAACAAGTCCAACCATTTCCCCATCAATACCCGATCACACAGTTCTCGCCGAGGATGCCTTCGCCGTGCTGGAGGTGTCCACGGAGGCAAGTCCTTCCGAGATCAAAAAGTCGTACCGCAAGAAGTCGGTGACGCACCATCCCGACAAGGGCGGGGATCCGGCGCTGTTCGAAAAAATCCGACAAGCGTACGAAATCCTCTCCGACCCGGAGAAAAAGGACTACTACCTCGCGGGCGGGGCGCTGCTGGTGAAGAACACGGAGACATTCATGAAGGAGATGGAGGGACAGGTATGCCTAGTGGTCGAATTATCGATCGAGGCACCGAATCAGAAGCGAGTCGTAGATTACTCATCAACATAAAAACTCCAGGTCGCGCAGCAGATGGCGCAGTTGGACCAGCAAATTCCGAAGAACCACCCGATGCGCGCGCAGGCGGAGGCCCAGATCAAGGCGCAGCAGCCGAACAATGCCCAAATCAAGCAGCAGGTCGAGCAGCGGCTTCGGCAGGAGGACACGCAGATCGACGTCCCGGTCACGCTGGAAGAGCTCTTTGCGGGAACGGACTCGGTAGCTGTCGATTGATTCATTATAATTGTCTATCCCCGGCGGCCTTCTGTTTGAGCTGCCTATCATAGCTCCCTATCACGCGCAACCAGAATCAAAATCAATCTACTCTTCGAAAAATAAACAAAACAGAAAACCTACACCTTCCCGCGGCTGACGATTTGCCGGGGGTGCCGCGCCAACCCGACGAGCGAGGAGTGCAAGACCTGCGGCAGGTGTCCGCCGGAGGTCCGCCAAGTACCCAAAATGCAGGGCCCGTTCATGGTTGGCTCCAAAACGGTTGAAGTGGAGAGTCGCGAGCGGTGCCGGGAAGAGCCGGTGAGGATTCCGAACCTTCGGGTCAGTGCGAACGCCGCGGATGGGACGAAAATGCGCTCCATCCGCAACATGAGCCACCAGACGCCGGGCCGGCTGCCGGGGGCGGTGCGCTTCGTGGTCAAAAGAATGCCGCACGAAACGTACGAACTTATCCTCGTAACTTTTCTCCTCGTCCCGCGCTCACTGGAGATTGATGGTGGTATAATTAAGTAGACAACGAACTGCAGACTGCGATGCGGAGAACTACTCTTTCTCTACAGGTACTTTGCCCAGGAAGACGACTTGCACACTGTGCTGACGATTTCGGTCGAGCAGGCGTTGTACGGGTTCCAGACATCGTGGAAGTTATTGAACGACCCCGACGCGGTATTTATCAGCCGGGAGGGAAAAACTACGCAGCCAGGCGAAATAATCCGCGTCAAGGGAAAAGGTAGTTGTACCTTTCTCTCTCTCTCTTGTACCTACTCACTGTGACAAAGTGATTCGCGTTGACTACTAATACTTTCAAGGAAGTTGGAATCGATAGTCTCCACGACCACGGCATAATTTTCTCCTACAGGTATGTTCAACGCGTATGGCGCCCGGGGGGACTTGGTTGTGCGCGTCAACGTTGAGTTCCCGACTGACGCCGCGAAGGTTGGCGCCACAATCACAAAACCGTCCGCGGACGCACTTGTGATCGGGAACCCGCGGTTGAGTGCGGAGCCGGACCTCCTGAAGCATGAGGGCAAGCTCTACCGCGCATGGGTAGAGTCCACCGGAAACGGCAAGAAGAAAAAGAAGAAAAGCTCCAGACAAGAGCTGTAAGCTACGCCGTGATGATCGATGGCGGAAGCTATAGTCTAGTAGAGCTTTTGGTCTAGTTGCTCCCAGCGATGAAGAAACGACTGACGCGACTCAAACCGGTGCTGCGCCCACATTCCAAGGAGGCTTTTCGCTCGCGGCCGCGACCCATGAGTATTGAAGTGAATGCTACTGAAACTACACAACACTGGATAAAACCCTATTCACAGCGTAATTATATCGGCGTACGCGTATATGCGAAGAAGTGTTAGCTACATCTAATGAGCTCGGTGCCATGTTCTGTTGTTCCATTGGCGGTGAAATGAACGACTACACGGTAGACGAAGATCATGAGTGGTAATCGCTCCCGCATTCATTTACGAAGTGGGAGAAAATCGACGCAGCCCTCCAGAAACTGTTTTTTCGATAATGCCACGGCCGCATCACGCCACAGACGAAACAACATCTCAATTTGGCGGCCGATGAAAAGCACCAAAAAGAACTTGACCGCAGCCAGTGGTGTTCGAGGTTCGCCAGGAGCCGATGGCATACTTGTTGTTCATTTGTTCTTCAGAAAAGATAAAGATTCCGATCCAGCTAGGAGGCCCTTGGCCGATCTCTGATCTTTTTTACATCAAAGCTGTTTATCGTTTTGCAAATACCGACCTTCAAACAAAAAATCTTATGGAACTTCCGCAAAGCCAAGACAGCACCAGCAGAGAGCCTAGGGCCGCACAGCATTTTAGCAAAAAAAAATTTTGATCAGAGAAGATGGACCCCGGCCAGATGGATCCGGCGATGCTGCTGCAAATGCAGATGATGATGGCTGCAGCGGGCATGCAAGGAGGTATGCCAGGAGCGATGACGGCGGTGCCTCAAATGCCGATGGGACAGATACCGGGGCTCGCTCCTGTCCCGGGGCAGATACAAGCAGCCGTTCCGGTTGCGGCAGCGGTATCCGCTGTAGCAGGCGCGGCAGCTGCAGTCCCGCCAACGGCGACAGCTGCAGCTCTTCCGGCACTCGCACCAACGGCACAGCCCTCCTCGGTGGGTATACTTGGCACTACTCGATTTGGTGTTCGTTGCTTGTTTCACTTTCCGCAGCTGCTAGTGAAGATGCAAATGTTAAATGTACATATGAATGTACCCACTTGTAGCTTCCTAGCGAGCATCCGCATCGGTCAACAAGATCGTCCATCGGATCTTCGTTGACACAAAGACACAAAACACAACTGCTGCATATACCCCAGCACCCGCCATCGCCATGCCGGCCGGCGTGATGGTGCCCGCGAACATCGCCGCAGCCATAGCAGGAACGGCACCAGGCGCGGCGACAGCAGTACCCGCTCCCGCTTCGTCAAGCTCCGGCAGTGCCGGGCAGAGTGGCACAGGCCGCAACCCGCATGTTCCCGACGTGCACGGGCTGTTCCCCAACTTAAGGGCGCAAAAAATCGATGAGTGCAGCTCAAGGTTTGGAATTGTCACCATATCCTCGGCGAGGTCTGAGACCCTGACTTCGACCCTCACGGACATTTCGCGCTCTCGATCTATGGAGACCCTGGAGGCCTATGGATTAGAAGTCTGGTTTCCCGCTTGTGTCTAGAAGTCCTCTACCTGATCGATCCGGTCTATTCTCTAGTGTCAGTTCTGTCGGCCAGGCTGTCTTCTCTAGAGATGTAGAGGCCCCCCTTAAGGTCCTCGAGCTATTGCTTCTGTCTTCCGGTTCATGGCTAGGTTCTCTGATGCGGTATGTAAATCGCGTGGCTCCATAGATTCGAGAGAGGTGGGCAGAGTTGCGGGGCCAGAGGCCTCGCCGATGACAAAACCAAACCATCGGACCCTCACTCACTTTTTCCCTCTCTAACCAACGGCGACTGGATGTGTCCGGTGAAGGACTGTCGCAGCCTGAACCACAAGTCCAAGTCCGCGTGCGAGCTGTGCGGAAAGTCCAAGCCCAAGAACCAGAACGCGGAGATGCCCCTGTCTATGTCGGGGCCGCCGGGTCTCTTCAAACCGGGGGACTGGGCCTGCTCGTCCTGCGGAAATGTGAACTGGGACTGGCGCGACCGCTGCAACCTGTGCGGCAACCTGAAGCCGGATCTGCAGGACAAGCGGGAGGGGGGGAAGGGCGGCGGCTACTTCGACCGGCAGGACCCCGCAGATAGAAAGGCGCACGAGAGCGACGACGAGGACTTCGACGAATTCGGGCGGAAAAAAACGGGGCGGAGAAAAGCGGCGGCGGCGGCGGCGAAAGCGGGGGCCAAATCGGAGAAGGCAAAAGCGGCGCTCGCGAGGTTGTACGGAAAGAGCGGGGGCGGAGAAAAAAGCGGGGGGGCGCGGGGCAGTCGAGAGGAAAATCGCTCGCGGTCGCGAGAGCGGAGGCGGTGAGGACCCTGCCGGGAGAGGCGAAATGCAAGGTGCTCTCCGCCTTCGCTCTCGCGACCTACCGGTAGACTCGTGTTCGACCTTGCCGGTAGAGGTTTGAGCGCGGATTGCAAACTTCTGGCCTTGAACAAGAGAAAAGCGGCAATCAAAAAAATATCATCGTGATCGACGAACTTGGCACTCAACGGCCACGAAGCGACTTCGAGGAAGATTGTGCGACAGCGACGAGCAATGAATAGATACCATAATGTGGGTCGTCACAATGATTGTTAGAGCGGCGGGTGAAGACTGGGCGGGGGCCTGCTTCCAGGACTGCACTGTGGGGCCTCCTTCGTGGTGCGCCTCTTTGTCGTGATTGCCATTAGATTTCGCTTCTTCCAAACATGTGTGCTTCGTCGTCATCTCCGGACTCTCTGCAGCGTTGATTCCGTTGAAGCCGCGAGCGTCATGATGCAGCGATCGTTCCGTAGCATTTGGCCCCATCCCGGAAGGAGCAGGCATTTCAATGATTGGACTTGTCGTGACCCCACGAATCGTTGTTGCGCACTCGTCTTCGTTGTCGCGCTCAGTCCTCGTCTTCGTTTCGCTGGTACGAGGATCGCACTCTATTGAAGTCTTCTCAATCCTCGCACCAGGACGCGCAATTTACCCACCCCAAATTTTTTTTCTACCCGGGCGCTCTTTATTACAAATGCTCGTTTGCCTAATGCGACGAAGCTTTAGCTTTGTGGTCTTCGTTTTTTTTCCACTTTCGTAATAGCTTCCAGTAGTAGTTCGACATCACAGTGTCTAAAAGCTAACCGAGTTTAGTCAAGCTAATCTGTGTACACTTTTTACACGCGTTCGCAAAACTTATCACTCGCGTTTACACCCTGCGAGGAGGCGTGCGACGCACCTGGTAACAGCACTTCTACAGCTGCCGATGTGGCCCTTCCGTCGGCCTTCCTTCGGGACCAGCCGGAGCGCGAGCATGGGGCCACCCCCTGCAGCCGGACGCCGACTCCTACCCCCCACACAACAACTGCTCCTGTTCGCCTTGCTCACCCAGCCCTTTCTCCCCGCCCTCGCCGCCACTTCAACATCCCCCCACGCCGTCACGACGCGCTACTTCCTCACCCACCAGCTGTGCAACAGCGACGAGGAGCTGAGCTCTGCGACGGAGTGCGAGACGGCGGCGCAAACTCTCATTAACCTGTCAACCACAGCTCTCCGCGTCGGGAAGGAGTGGCACCCGGCAGATACCATGAACAAGAACGGCTGCTGGTACGAGCAGGAGTCCAAGGCGCTAATCTGGAAGCCAGAAGGCGACGACCGGGACGTGTCCGCAAACCACGGCAAGTACCTGCTCCTGTGTAAGAAAGTGGTGGAGCCCGGGAAGGCGGGGCATCACGTGCCGGCGCTGTACTTCATGCTGGCGTTTGTGCTGCTGGCGATCGGAGCGAGTCTTTTTGTGGCGTGCCTGGACAGGCTCCTGGGAAAGACGCTCCCACAGAGCCTCCTGCTCGTGCTGGTGGGGATGGGCACAGCGGTACCGATTGGTCTCTACTGGTTTCGATTCCGTATAAGTAAGTAGACCAATACTCTTCCTTTCACCCCGAGCAGGGTAAATCATCATCATCATCATCATCATCATCATCATCATCATCATCATCATCATCATCATCATCTTTCTTCGGTGACGAAAAGCCCATCAGAATGAGCTTCGCAGTCTAAGAAACTTTTTATCTCCTAGAACAAGACATAGGACGATGAATTCACATCCTATTAATGTTCGCCAAAAGGTGATCGGGCAGCTCTCTCCCGAGCATGGGTACTTTGCGGAGATGATATCGGACGTGTCTCGGTGCGACCCCCACGTGTTGTTTTGGGTTTTGCTGCCCATGCTGCTGTACGAGGACGGGTCCAGTGCGGACTGGCGGATCCTCCGCCCAGTCTTTCGCAACGCCATCACGCTCGCGGTCCCCGGCGTGCTGCTCTCCTTCGTTATTCTCGGCAGCCTGATCAAGCTCACCTTTTCCGACGTCCCCGGCGGCGGGTCCTGGTCCTACGAGTCCTGCCTGCTGCTGGGCGTGATTCTGTCTGCGACCGACCCCGTCGCGGTGGTGGGCGCGTTGCGCGTGCTCGGCGCCCCCGCGCGGTTCACTTTGCTGATCGCGGGCGAGGCGCTCCTGAACGACGCGACGGCGGTGGTGTTTTTTTTGCTCTTCTTCGATATCGCGCGCGGCGTGAAGGAGTTCACCATCACGAGCTCGGTCGGCAGCTTCTGCCGCCTGGCGCTCGGCGGCCCGGGGCTGGCCGTGGTCGCGATGGTGTTTTGCTACGTGACGTTGATCAAAATCCGGCACATCGACCCGCGGCACTTCCTGTTTTTGATCTGCGGTGTGGTGCTGGGGCTGTTCTTCGTGTCCGAGCTGCATGAGGTTCACGTGTCCGGCGTGCTCGCGGTGGTGGCGTTTGCGTTTTGGTACGCCGCGGTCGGGAAGGACCTGATCGCTGCGAACGGAGGCGAGCACCTGGAGCACGCGCACCACCAGGTGGTTTCCTTCTTAGCCTCCGTGGCGAACGACTTCATCTTCTACATCGCCGGCATCGTGATGGCGCGGTACATGTTCTTTTCGGACATGCGGCTGCAGGACTGGCTCGAGCTTTGTTTGACGTATGTGTTCTGCCACGTGGCGCGGGGGACGGCGATCCTGGTGCTGCTCCCTATTTTGAACATGAGTGGATTCGGCGTGTCGCGGAAGGAGGCGCTGCTGTGCGTCGTGGGCGGGCTGCGGGGCGCGGTCGGGCTGGCCATGGCGCTGCTGGTCGAGCTGGACCAGTCCAGCCACCCGCTGCCGCTGGAGATCCGGCTGCGGATCGGGTTCCACGTGTCCGGGATCGCGCTACTCACTTTGCTCATCAACGCCACCTTCTTCGGGAAGCTGTACGATTTTTTGAGCCTCTACCCAAAATTAAAAGAGCCGAACCAATTATTAATGCAAAAGTCGGCGCTGCTCGCGGAGGGCGTTGCGTTCGAGCACATCGCGGAGATGCGCTTCCACTGGCTGTTCTCGAACCTGGACCCCGAGGCGGTGCTGGCGCTGACGCCGCGAGTAAGCGTGATGCTAGAGGAGGAAGCGAAAGAGAAAATGCAGAACGCCCTCACGCGGCAGCAGAACGCCCTCACGCGACAGGGGTCGGCGCTGCACGAGGTGCTGGGGGGTGGAGGGGGGGTGTTTGGCCGGAGCGGCGCGAAACTGAGCGACTCGATGCTAATGGGGACGAGCACGACCTTTTTCGGGCAGACCGTCGGGAAGCTAGACGGGGATTCTCGGAGAAAAAAACGGATGAGCATCGTGGAGAAGGTGCTGCACCACGCGCACCACGAATTCCACTCCAAGGAACACTACGAAAACGTGTTCGAGGCGGTCGTCGAGAACTTCGGAAGCAGGGCGCCGTCTGCAGCCGGCAGTCCTGCGGCCGGCAGTCCTGCGGCCGGCAGTCCCGCGTCGAAGGGCACCACAACTCCCACCGCTGCGAAGAACAAGAAGGAGATGAAGAGCTTTGACTACAAGAAGCGGCCGGGGCTGTCGTGCTTCCTCGTCCCCGGGCTCGACGAGACGTTTCTGGCGCGGCAGGGACACGCGTCCGAGTGGCTCACCGCGGAGTTCTCGTCGAAATCGTTGAAAACGCTGCTGCAGGCCTTTCTGCACACGGTGGACGCGGGCATGGAGCGGCTGAAGAAGCAGCGCTACCGCATGGGCACGTGGCCCGGCGCGACGATCGGCGAGGCGCTCGAGTTCTGCCACGAAGCCACGCAGGGAATCGTGCGGGCGGACCCGTGTTTGGGGAAAACCGCGTTTGTGGTGCGGGAGTTCTTCCCGCAGATGCCGCCCGAGATCTGGCGCGCGCCGGCGGGGATCCAGGCGGAGTGGGCGTTGGAGGTTGGTTTCTGCCGGCTGCACGCGACCCTGTTTGGCGGCGCAACGAAAAAAGTATTGGAACACTCCGCGGCACTGCTGCTGGGCAAGCGGCTCACGGCGAGCTCGAAGGCGCGCGAGGCGCTCCGGAAGCGCGAGTTCGCAGCGCGGACGATGTTGTTTTTCTGCCTGGTGTTGGAGAACGCGCGCACCCTGTTGCAGCCGATCATCTGCGGCGGCGTCGGGGAGGGCAGCAAGGCGGCGAGCAGACAGAACAGCAAGGAACATCAAGCTGCGCCGGCAGCTGCGAGGACAATAAATATTTCGGAGTCGACGGTAGCTGCACCGAATAAAATGTCGGCAGACGTCGAGGATTTATTGGACAATGGGTCGGTGGTGAACCTGATGAACTTCGCCGTGGCCAAACTGGACGCCTCCCTGAAGCGGGTTCTGTACGCGGCGCGGACCTTATTGGTGCGGCACTTTCTGGAGCCCTACCCGCGGCTGGGCCGCGTGTGGCTGCACAGCCTCGCGGCGCAGGGCGTCGCGGAGGACATGTGGCGGCAGCTGGAGCTGTGCCAGGAGGCGGGGCTTTTGACCCCGGAGGAGCTGCGCATGCTGGAAGAAAACGTGTTCCACCCGGTAGGGGAAAAACTGGAGCAGTACTCGCAGCTCGAAGGCCTGGGCGCCTTGGCGGACCGCGCGTTCCTACCAAAAGCCCGCACGCTGGTGCGGCTGCAGTCGGGGCAACAGGTCTCGCCGGAGGAAGAAGCGGCCGCCGCAGCGGAGGAGGACCGGATCGAGGTCTCGGTGTCGGTCATGGGCGAGGGGGCGGGGGGGAACGACGACGCCGACTCTGACCCGATCGGCGATGTACTGTTCGATTTCAGCCAGGACCAAGAGCGCAAGAAGGCCATGGCGGACGTGCGCGAACAGGTGTCCAGCCGGCCAGAAAACAGGCTCAAGTCGCTGGCGTGGAAGACCAGCGTGGCGAAAGCGTCGCTTCTGCTGCGCATCGGGGGGCTCAGTACGAGCAGCGCGGCGGCCAAGGAAGTGGAACAAAACGAAGGGGGAGCGGCAGCGGCGGAACAGCCGGCGGAGGTAAAGGACGTCGCAGAAGGAGGAAACTGAGAGAGCTGCCAGAGTCTCGGCGTAAATGGAATTGGCTTTGTGCTGATGGGGGGTAGACAAGAAATCTGTATTTTTGCTCGTTGTAGTCGGCTACACGCGCGAAAAAAAGGAGCTGCGCTGCCCCTAGAGGCTAAAAGAAAACGTCCGTACATATCAGATACTGTCATAAATGTCTTCTGACGTGTCCGCTGGTCGCTATTACAGCTATTCCTGTGGCTCTGGTGATTGACGCTACGTGTTGGCGCATGCGGCTTTATGTTTGCCTTCCGTTTTCTCCGTCCGTCCATGCGATCAGCAAAATAAAAGTAAGAGAGGTTATTTCTTCTGATGGCTATTACAGCTATTCGTGTGGCTCTAATGATTGCCGCTACCTGTTGGCGCATGCGGCTTTATCTATGCCTTCCGTGGTTTCCTCCTTCCGTCGATGCGATCAGCAGAATACAAGTAGGAGAGGTTTCTTCTGATGCCATAGTTTTGATCCCGACACGGGAAATCTCGAATCGGAAGAACATCCGTATTTGTGCGTTTTCATTTATCTCCGACCGTCCACCTCCAAACATGGAACGAATTGCAGACCCCAGCAGCGTTTGTCCCCGCAATCCCCATGTCATGGCTTCTGTGTGAGCCGTACTCAGTTTGAATACTGACGTCATGGCCCCTCCTGTGTGAGCAGTACTACTGGGATACTTCCTCATCATCAATATTAATAGAAAATCACTTGTTGTTACAACTACTTGCTGCAACAGCGTAAAAAGAAAAACGGAGACCGCCGCTGCTGCGTGAACAAAGTGCGCTGGGCATTGAGCAATCAGTAGGCGGACTTGTCCAAGCGAAGTCCAAGTCTGGCATGTCGAGTGTCCTGCGTCGGGCACTGGTGCTCGGCTTTGTGCATCTGCGCGTGGCTCCCTGCTATGATGTGCCGATGCTAGCGAGGAGAAGGGGATCGCTCGGCCCCGAGAGCAAGAGCACGCCTAGCCAGCAGACGCAGAACCGCGACAGAAAGCCCACCACGAGCATCCTTCTTGCCCAAAAAACCGAGCAGGTGGCGCAGTCCGACCTCCCGCGCGAAGCAAGCAGAAACCTTGCTAAAGAGGCCGGGCAAA
>RXOD01005389.1:0-14377 GCA_005223375.1 Amoebophrya sp. AT5.2 | reverse complement strand
CTCGTAGTCGGTCTCAACAGCAGCCAAATCAACCACCTGCCACAAATGCCGCCAAAAATGGGTTTTCCACCCCTCTAATCGAAAGCGAGCATCGAGCAAAGAAAGGGCCGCGCTGGGCGGGTGCAGCCGGGGATCTGCATCCGGATGATTTCGAGGAGCTACGCGGAGAAGAAGCTGCAACCCAGCGCGGAGGCAGAAATGGACGTTCTGCCGCTGGAGAATATAATTCTGCAGCTCTTAGTCGGCCTCCAGGACGAGCGCAGCCAAAAAATCCTGCTCGGCCGCGCGGGAGGGGGAGCCGACGTGGTTGGGGACGAAGTAGCTGGCGCACCAGCGGCTACTTCTGAAGCTCTTGCAGGAGCATCCGGGGAAGATTATCGCGACACCGGGGGGACGAGCCGCGGGACCAAAGTGGAGGCCCAGCGGGACATCATTCAGCTGTTCCGCGACTGTCTCAAGTACGCGCCAAGTCCGCCTGTCGACGACGCGATCACCATCGGCTTGACGGAGCTGGAGATGCTCGGCGCGGTGGAGTACGTTTCGGCTTCGGGTAGGAAAGTAGTGCTAGATGAAATTGAGAAGAAGAAAAAGACCCTCCGCGTCACTCCCCTCGGCCACCTGCTGGTGAAGCTTCCCTGCGACGCGCGGCTCGGGAAGCTGCTCATATTTTCCGCGATTTTGGGCTGTGGCATGGAGGGCGCGTCGCTGTGCGCGATGCTGTCGGTGAAGAGCCCTTTGATGCGCGTGTACAACAAGGGGGATATCCAGGTATGCGTCAAATTTCGTGCCACTTTTTTAGGCTCTTGCTGGGCCCCCCACTTTACCCCTCATCGACTCGTCGACTTTGCGGCCGTCTGCGGAAAGATAGTTGCTGCGCCATCACCACAGCCTCTTTCGTGACCGATGGTCATGACATAACATGCAGAAGAATTTCTTGTCAAAAATAAAGGCGAAAACGAAATCCTTGCGTGCTATAGTTTATTGAGCGAAGTTCCAGCGAAGATGCTGTCGGTGAAGACGAGCCTTTTGATGCGCGTGTACTACAAAAATTTTTGCAGGAACACAATGGATTGCAACCAACCCTATAATCCAGGCACGCACCGAGTTCCGCCGGAAGCACCTGAAGCCGGGCGGAACGAAGTCGGATCACTGCTTCCTCGCGAGCCTTTTGCTGCTGAGCGAGGCAGGTCTCATCGATTGCGAGCGGCTGAAAATCTCGGAGACCAGCATCAAGGACGCACGAAAGGTGCGGCAGCAGTACCTGCAGTCGCTGTCGCAGCTCGGATTTTATCACCACTGTGGTGAGGACCACACTGACAAAGCGAAGCCCCCGTCCTGGCACCTGCTGCGTGCGGCCGTCGTCGCCACGTTTTTCCTGGTGAAGACCATCAAGCCGTCGCCGGTCTTTCGGCGATTGGCGAACGGCAGCTCGGTGATGGACACCCCCGACCCGCTGCAGACCAAGTACTTCCAGCTGGAGCGGGATCCCTTCGCCTACAAGCTGAACAAGCTGACCTCCTCTGCTACTACGGGTAGTTCTTCCAAGTACCAACAGCAGACGAACCCGATTCGGTATTTCCCCAACGCGAACTCTTTGTTCGAGCACGAGGGCCCGAACATGTACACCACCTACATGGTGCACACGAACATTTTTTGCAACAGCCAGAACTTAAGCCTTCAAAAAACTCAAGGCTAGCCCTATGTCGGAGGCGAGTCCCATGGCGGTTTTGTTGAGGATCTCCGGAAAGGGGAGGGGGTGCCTGGGATTTTTAGTCAAGTGCGCCTCTGTGGGGTTGTCGAGAGGGGTTTGTGACGGAGCCCAATCTCGGAGATTTGTCACAGGCTGCGACCCGTCATATCTGAACGCGTTGCGCTCTCTGGAAGTGTCATCCTCGGTCGCCCTGTTTTCGGGTTCTTCGTTTCTGTAGGGTCGCCCATCGCTACTGCCTGCTAGTGCGCGCCGTCGTGCCCCCGCCCGTCAAACCGGTATCGACGTTGAGTTTTTCGAGCCTCTAAAGAACCAACTAACATTAGACGTGATGTCGGAGGCAAGCCCCATGGCGGTTTTGTTGTTGGGCACGTTTTCGAAGGAGCCGGAGTTCCGGGCGGACGGCCTGATCGTGATCGACGACGGCAAAGTCATGTTCTCGACGACGGGCACCGTGCCGGAGGTTAAGGAGGGGATCATAGCCTATTTTCCTGGGCATTGTTCTGGCGGTGGAAGACTTGTAGTTGGTTCGTCTCGTGTTTGGTCTCGCTCTCGTATGATCGATGGGCAGGGGGTGGCTTGTGTCGTCTTGTATTTGGTCTCGTATTTTTTCTCGTATTTGGTCTCGTATTTTCCCGTCCCATTCGATACCCCTACGACTGCTAGGGAGGGAACATAGGTTGCCATCGGACAAAGCGACAGGCAGGAGCCGCCAAGAATCAGTCCCCGGATCGTGCTGCGTCGTCTCGTATTTTGTCTCCTGTTTCCATCCTCGTTGTCGATGGCCCAACAGCAGCCAAATTATCCACCCGCCTCCAGAATCGCCGCCAGAAATGCCGGCTTTCCACCCCTCTAAGGAGCCGCTGAACAAGCACGTGGTGTCGATTGTGGCCGCGGGTGGGAGTGGGGGCGCTGTTGGGGGTAAAAAAACAACAAACACGCGCATCAGTTATCTGATTGAGCGCCTGCGGGCGGAGCTGCGGGAGAACGTGCTGAAGCGGAAAATCGCGGATCCATCGTACGCGTTGGAAAACAACAAAGTAGTGCAGGCAGTCACGAAACTCCTCGCGACGGATGGGATGGGGTGAGCGATGGCGGACTGCTATTGGACCGACGGATGGGATGGGGTGAGCGATGGCGGACTGCTACTGGACCGACGGATGGGATGGGGCGCAGGACAGGCCTGCTATGCCCCTGGCAATCCAACAACTCGCACGCAATGGAGGAAGGAAAAGAAATGGGCAATCATAGGCGTATACCGCCGCAGGATTAGAATCATCACATTGATGATCATGCGGCCGCGCAGGACTACCAATATCATGTGACATGCTGGGGAGCATGATGTTGGTAGTCCTGCGCGTCCACCTCGAACTCATCGATCTTATTTTCGAATAGCAGAGGGCACCACATCCCAAACAAGTGAGAACTGGCGAAGCAGTGAAGACCAAGCACCCGGCGAACTCTCGGAAGATCTTGAACTTTCGTGCTCAAATGCTTCAAGAGTACACTCAGCAGGGGCAGCGTGTTCGTCGTGTGCCTCCGATCTTGTTCTCGTGTGGGGCACTCAGTAGCTATGCTCGGGTCAGATGACGGATTCAACGCGACGTGCGGGGGCTTCTGCGCATCCCCGTATACTTGCTCTCTTTTTTTCGTGGGGCGCGTCGCTTTTCGTTTCGCGCATGCGTTCGCACTTCCGTCCTCATGCCATATGTTTGCATATCATACATAGGGGAGTGTCGATGGGCGGGGTCAGTCCTCTATGCACGAATCAAGTCATATCGCTAGGCTGGTCGCGAGAGAACGCGGCTGAGTCTTGAAGTATAGAGGTCTTTGCACAGACAACCGAAGCGGGGTCTATATTGCTGCCACAGCTACGTCAGCGGCGTTATCTTTTTTGTCAATTGTCACGAGCCTGACAGCTAGCTACGTGGGTGCTCGATGGATGCGCTCTGTCCCACTCAGCAAGCGGAACCACGCGCGCCCGCGCCGCGCCCGGGCCACGCCGGCCCCGCGCGCGGCGCGGCCTCGCTTCGCTGCGGGCTTTGACTTTGTGCTGCCGCGCCGTTCTTAGTGTTTCTTTCAAGCGTGTTGCTCACCCGTTTCCCGGAGGACGACGAGGACGACGAAGACGAAAGCGACGAACTGGCGCCGGAGCCTCAGCGTGCTGGTCAACAGGACAAGCCACGAACCTCCGTCATCTCCCGACGGGCACACCGAGGAAGTCAAGGACTACACCGAAATCGTTGCGCAGGTGCTTCCGACCGCCACTATTCTCTACAACCTGCGTGGCCGGATCGAGGTGCCGAACATTTTGAAATCCCTCCGCACGCAGCAGTACACGAGCGGCTGGCTCTGGTGCCACTGCGCAGGCGCGAGCGCGGGCGAACAATTTGTCTGCAAGGAGAGTCTGACACCGGGATCGATTATAAAGAAGCGCCTCATCTTCATGCTCCTGTTGATACGGAAGATGGGAGTCTGTGTAACACTAGGCCACGTCTGGGTAAGGCGCTCGCCGCAACCATCCATCCATCCATCCATCCATCCATCCATCCATCCATCCATCGCGTTCGGGTTGTTAGCCGATCAATGAATCGGATTAGTTAGTAGCTCCTATGGCTATCCGTTTCCGTATCGGTATCTATCGCTATGAAAGAACAAGTATACTGGTGCAAAAGTACTTGTGACAAAAAGAACCGAAGAGAGTAGCTAGCAGGCGACGAGGACAGCGGTAGCGGCGAGGAAAAGAAAATCCATGAGTTTGAGCGGATCCCTCGCCGAAGAAGCGAGGAGTGCGACGGTTGCCAATCATATCAATTTCTTCGAACCTTCAGACCTTCTATTTTTTCGAGTCCTTTACTTCTTTTCATTATATACGGCCGGTATCTTCAACAGTGTCATGAGCCGGCTGTGACGAGGCATGATCCTTATTCAGAAGATCTTCAACCTCGCACGAGCAAAGTACTACTACACTGCTGGCACTAGCCTTACCACTTCTAAGCCAAATGATCGACGACGCGGCTATGTGTTGGGTGCCTCTGCTGGCATGCACCTCGCACGTTGGTGTTTTGCAGCGGGGTGAACGTGAAGTCGATACGATATACTTCTGTTGGTGTCATGCGAAAATGCGAGGCGAGAGTTGGTGCGTGCGATGCAGACGAGGGACTGTGCATGATTGCTGTCTTCGATCATCAGCTTGCGTTATCATCGATCATCGGTTTGCGTCATCGATGGATGTAGTCTATCGTCGTTCGAGCGCCAAATGGCTAAAAAAATACCTTGTCTTTGGACGAAGACAGAGCGAACCAATACCAGAGACGCATAGCTCGGAACGAAAGATGTCTGCTCCCTCCGACGCGTCTCCCGGTTCGTTTTGGAACGGGCCCGGCTTGCTCGAGGAAACCGAGGAGGAGGAGGATGCGCCGTCTGCCTCGGCCGTGCGGGAAAATCCGTTTTCCGAAATCGGCGTCGCGGCAAAGAGAGAAAATGGAAAGACAGGAGCGGTGAGTCAATCGGTGCCCGCTGCTGCTTCGTCAAGCTCCGCGATACCAATGCCAGGACCAGGAGTGGCAATACCGATGCCAGGGTCGGGAGCGGCGATTCCGATGCCAGGACCAGGAGTGGCAATACCGATGCCAGGACCACCAGGAGCTGCGATTCCGATGCCGGGACCAGGGGCGGCAATACCTATGCCTGCACCCCCCGGCGCTGCGATGCCAATGCCAGGACCACCTCCAGGAGCTGCAATACCTATGCCGGCACCCCCTGGTGCCGCGATTCCCATGCCTGCACCTGGTGCCGCGATTCCCATGCCTGCACCTGGTGCCGCGATTCCGATGCCTGCACCCGGTGCCGCGATTCCCATGCCGGCACCCCCTGGTGCCGCGATTCCCATGCCAGGGCCGGCGCCAGGTGCACCTTTTGCAGCCGCCGCGGAACAAGAAGTACAACAAGGCGGACCTTCCGCAGCGGAAATGCAACATCAATCGAGGCCGTCAGCGGCACAGAGCAGTGGCCCGCCCACCATGGCCGCAACGTCTAGCAATCAAAACCCAGCGGCTCCTGGGCTCTTGCCAGCTGCCCCGCGCGTCTCCTTTGCGGACGAAATCCCCGCGCGCGGACAGCGCATCGAGGGCGCAGCGGCTGAACCACATCCTCGCGACTTCGCGCGACAACCAGCGCGCGCGTTTCGCCCGGGGGAGATCGAGGAGGGCGAGCGGCTCCGAGCATCTGCATCCTCAGTGCCGACGGCGGAAGACTTCGCGCCGCAGAGGGCGCGAAGGTTCAGAGCCGAGGAAGTGGAAGGGGAACAGCCGATTCACGGTCACGGTCAACAGCCACCCCTCCGAGCCCGTGGACCCCCGATTGCGCAGTCATCTTCCTCGACGTCGCACCAGATGAGGAGCAGCCCGTTTTTCGACGCGGGCAACCAGGCACAGCCCCCGGCGGCGTTCCGATCCGGCGAGCTCCACGCGGGCGACTTTCGCGGAATGCCGAGTTTTGTCGCGAAGGAAGGAAACGCAGCCGCCGGGGGCGGGGCGGCGCGGTCTTCCGCAGCAGCAAGGACGTACGTGAGCACGGGGGGAGTCATGTTTAACATGGGAGCGTCATCAACCGCCCCGCAGCAACCCTCTTTTCATCTCGAGCAGGAAATGAACCAAAGCTACGCCCCGTCCGGCGTGGCAGCCTATGCGGCGCGGATAAACGCACAGAGTCCAGAAAGGCGCGCAAAAACCCCCTCGCACAGCTCCGGATCGCCGTTTCGGGATACCGCGCTCGGTACGTCGTGCTTGAAAATTTGAAACGTTTTTTGGTCTAGCCAGTTCTAGAAACAAAGAACGACTTTTCCGAATCAATACTGCAGGTGCAAATCCAACGAAGGCGATGGTGATCTGCTACCAGCGGCTCCTCGCGCTGTCCGACGTGGAGGCGCAGCACGTATTACTCGAGATTCGTGTCTACTGCTACTCGTAAAACATGACAAACTCCATTTTCGTGGTTTTGAATTTCAGTGGATGCACCCGCTTTTCATCATTGATTCCCATCGGCTGTCATTAATCTTGCCAACATCGCACTGACTCAATCGCCAGGTTTTGCAGCGTTATTTCCGGGACCGGCCCGAGGCAAAGCGGCGCATGGAGGTGACGGTGGAGACCGTTGAGGAGACAGTGACATCAGCCATGCAAACTGCCACGGAGGACTTGAAGGAGTTCTTCCGCGAAACGATGGATACCTACGCAGACAAAAAAGACCGCGAGCAAGTGCAAGTGCTTGCGAGTCAGGTTTGAAAATATTTTCAGCGCGATATACTTATTTTTCTCCGCTGTTCTTGTGTCATTATTTTTGGAACTGAAGCAGTGCGATTGAGCTGCGCCCTGGTGCAGTAGTCACAACCGATACAGCGGCTCGCCGAACTGGGGAGACGATGTAGTCATCAGCATATCGACCACACAAGACCAAAACAAACTGCTGTAGGATCAAGTATAGACCGATAGTAAAAGCCCTATGACCATATCGTGGCGGCGACGCCCAACTGCGAGTGCAGCGAGGGACGTCGCAGACGAAAAGCCGCCACCTGCGAGCCCGCACGGAGCAGCTGTATAAACCGGGAACTGGACCACAAACACCTAGCAAAAGAAAAAAGGAAAAAAAAGAGATCGGCAAATCGGAGGTCGACCACTTCCTAGCGTATGGCCCCCATCTCTCCAAGTACCGTGCCTACAGGAGGGTGGACTACGGCGCCCCGGACGAGAATGGGATTGATCAAGCTAGGGTCGGCAGGTTCGATCATTTTGCGGTCGAGGCGCTAATCGACGTTCGAACCAGGCGCAGACTCGAGGAGGAGGGCGAGGAAAGAGCCATCGCTGCCAGGGAGATACTGGAAGAGGTCGCTCCGGAGGTGCAAATAAAGTTCAGCGAGGACCTTAGGCGGAGGGTTCGGGTCGCGGGCGGCGAGTTTCATCTCGAGGACTTTCAGGATTTTTTGATCGACTGGCTCGACGAGATGAGCGGGAAGCGAAGTCAACAGCCCCCGCCTGACGATGCTGATCCGGAAGAACTTGAAGACAGTGGTCGCGCACGTTCGAACATGTGGAAGCTCTTCCGCGACCAAAAACTAAACGAAAGACCTACCAGTGGAGGCAAGGGGGGGATAACCCCCCAACAGGCGAAAGACAAATGCGACGAGGTAGGCAATTCCCCTTTGTTTCCTGGCGAGGCCGAGCTGCCAGCCGCAGCGGAAATCCGCAGTTTGGTGAAGGGGTTCTCTGCTGAGATCATCGAGAAGCTGGAGAAACCGGTCTCTGCCAAGGAGCTAAAGCGAGCAGCACAGCATCTCAAGAACGGAGGTAAGGCCAAGGACATAAATGGTTTGGGTGCCGCGATCTTGCTGAAGCTGGACGGCCAGTCGCTCGAGGTGATGACCGACGTCGTACAGAGGGAGCTCCGGGAGAGGGATTTCCACCTGCTCGGAGGGGGGGGGTTGCACACTTGCCGCGATGTGTCTTTGTTTAAAGGCAAAGGTGAGAGGAGCAATCCTGACGGATATAGATTTCTTGTCATTAGCCCACTAATAGCCAAGCTATTAGTGCGGATAATGGCAGAAAGACTATATGACGCGCCCGAGGAGACGGAATTCTTCCACGACTCGCAATTCGGGTTTCGAAGAAAACGCGGCACGCACGACTCCATGTTGGTTATGAACCGCCTCAGGGAAGATTTGAAGCGCTACAGGTTTGGGAGCGCCTTGCGGTCGATGGTCTGCCTCATCGACCTCCGCAAGGCGTTCCCATCCCTGGATTGGAAGCTTGTTTCTACCATAGTGGATGGGTTGGGGATCAAGGACACCAAGCTGTGGCAGGTCCTGGACGCGACGCACCGCAGCGCCACCCATTCCTTCGGGGATGGGAGTTTCACGTTGGAGCACGGGTGTAAAGAAGGAGACCCATCCTCGCCGCTCCTCTTTATAATGGCCTTTACGGTCGTGATGAAGAGGCTCAAGCAAAGGCTTGAGGAGAGGCGCGCTGCCGAAGGCGAAGGCGAGCCGGACGGGATGCCGTTGTACGTGCGCGAGGAGGTGTGGCACCTGGCCAGGGAGGACAAGTTGTGTCAGCTGATCATGACTGAGAAGCCGGGGCGGACGGTGCAGTACGTGCTGGACTTTTTGTTCGCGGACGATACCACATTGGTGCAGCGTGCTAGTGCTGAACAGCTGGAGAAGGTCAGGGAGCACGACGAACTGGCTAAAAAGGAGGAGAGGCGGCTCTTGGACCTACCGGTGATGCAGGAGTTTGGTGCGGCGCTGACCGGATGCGGGCTCAGGGAAAACGAATCGAAGAGGGTTCAGGCGGATGTAGTGGAAATCACTACTAGGAATTTGGGGATGAACGTGAACCCCCAAGCCGACACCGACGAAAAGATCCGCAAAGCCTGGAAGGCATATTGGACCTTGAGGTCCCGCTTAAGCGGAATTAGCGGGATCGGCAACTCGCGCCGGGGCGAACTTATGCAGATTATGACGCGTCCAATTCTGCTGTACGGCCTACAGACGAGGCACGTCGGCCCGGCTGAAGCCAGTCGGCTCCAGCGGGAGGAAAGCAAAATTTTAGCGCAAATTTTGGATTGTCGGTGGTGGGAGAGGGAGGTGCGGGGATGGACGATGGCCGACTTGCGTAGACGATCGAGGGTGCCGGCGTTCAAGATCCATCTCAAGTTCCTGCAGGCGCGGCATTTCGCGCATGTCATGCGCATGCCGAGAGACAGGGCCACGTGGAGGGCAATGGTGGGCAAGTTCGTTCCCCCGGGCATAGGCGACGTTGGCTGGCTCAGGTCGGAGGCCAACGCTTCGGAGCTGGCGCCGGCGGACAGGGTCATGCCTGACATGCTGGGCGATAGGATCACACACCTGACTGACGAATGCGAACTGCCGATCGAGATGCTCAGGCTGCTCTTTGAAACGGTCGAACAAGCCAACGCTAGGCGGCCGGAGCTGAAGCCGGGCGAGCTATATGCTTCTAATAAGTGCGTCTTCTACGCTGCCGCCAGGAAGTGGTTTGTTCGGGAAGTTGCCAGGGACTGGGCGAGGGGAGACGCACAAGCAGAAGAACGCGCGGCAGATTCTCTCATCGAAAAATATTTCGGAGATAAGAAGAACCCGAAGGAAACGCGCGAGCAAATGCGGCGAAGAGCGGTTGCGATGGGGGTAGAGATCACTCCCGATGAGGTGGTGAAAAGACATTACCGGCCATCTGTGACCGGATTGGAAGGAGTCTTCTACAGCGGCAGACGCAAATGGTGTGGTGCTGCGTATGGACCAGCGGCGCAGGAGGAGCTCTGGTGCGAGCCGACCGAGATCGCCACCGTCCCGCAGCTGTTGAAACAGCACCTTCACGACTGTCATGGGGCATACGCGCCTGATGAAGCTGAGCTGCATTGTCGAAGGGAGTTTGTGAAGCTGGCCAAAGAATGCGACGCGCAAAGAGGGAAATGGATTCGCAGCCAAATCATCGGCAAGTACGCCTGTTTGTCCGAAGTTAGGATGACGGGGCCTAGGCGGGCGGGGAGGGTTACGCACGTGCCGAAGATTGCTTGTCGGTTCTGCAAGCACAAAAACAAGAAGAGCGTGCACTTTACGAGTAGCGCCGGGGCGATGGCGCTGCACGCAGAGGCGCACTTGCGGGACGATTACATTAAAAATAGTCAGATGTATAGAAGGGTGCGGGCCGATGATGGGAGCTGGCGTAAGGTGATGATCAACGAATATCGGCCGGAGTGCCACCAACTGCAGCCCAATGGACATTATTTTGCTGGATCTGACGCTTCGCTCTGCACGGTCCAGATGCCCAGGATGTTCGAGCCGCGCTCTGTTACCAGGGACGGGACCCCCTCCATCCGGTGCCGCTTCTGCAAGAAATTTCATGTGGAATACGACGAGAACCTGCACGACCTGTCGAGGCGAGGGAAAGCGGTTTCATGGATGCGGAAGCATGAAGCAATCTGTCCATCAAGGCCAAAAGTCGTTAAAGTGAAGTGGAAAGCTTGTAAGAAAGCCACAGCCAAAAACACGAAGAAGGTGCTGAAAAAGGAGTAGTTGCTGGAGCGGGAGTTGAGGGGCTGCTGAGCGGGCCGGAGTGTGAAGTGTGATGTGGCCTTGATTGCGCTGTCAGGGCCCTGTGCTGTTGTGCTGAAGTGTGAATGCTGATAATGGACAAGTGTGAAGAACGTCGGCGCGAGAATCGGGCTTGCCCGTAGTGCTGAGAACGCTTCCCCCCAGTTGGGAAAATCAATCAATCAATCAGCATCACAAAGGGACGGGCGTGCTAAGCCCGGAGCTAAAGCGAAATAGGGGAAATAAGTACGAACGAAGGGTAACTGACCCAACGATAACTGCCCCACCTTACTCTGTTGTCCCTGAGATATTTTCGCTTCGCTCCACTCGCTCTTTCTAATTCACTCGATTGTCCGGCCGCGCAAACGTTCAGCAACAAGAACACGACTCTGTCCGAAGATGTTGCTTTCCTGCGCGGAAAGGAGGAAATATTTATTGGACACAATCACGCGGGAAAAACATACAAAAACAAGTTTCTGCTACTATTTTTTATCAAGTGGTCGACGTGGTCTCTCTCTCTCTCTCTCTCTCTCATTGGATTGCAGATGATTGTAGTGGGGCAATCGACGGAGAACGCCAATTATACACCCGCACCAGGTCGCCGCACTGCAGAGGCAGGTTCGCGAACTGCAGAAGCAGGGCAGCGTGAAAAATCCCCCCGCGTCATCTACCGGGCAGCGACCGCCGATTCCGCCCTCTGCGCAGCTGCAAACACCGGTCCGTGGTGGTGGTGGCGGGCCGCCTTTTCTACAGGGTGGCTCGACAACAATTGCTGGCGCGTCGACATCAAGTCGACGAGGCTCATCTGTTGGCACCAGTATCGCAGGGACGGCCCAAGCAAGCACCCCGGCGCATTCGGGGCTGATGAAGTCGGCACAGCTGCTGACACCAACAAACCCCTTCTACAGCGCCCTGGACTTATAGTCGGCGCGAGATGATGTTGATGAACCAACAATCAGCATCTTGGCGTTCGCACAGCCACAGGCGGGCATGAAACTCAAAATCGCGAGGTAGGGGAGCGCTTTGGAAATCGTCTCGTTCCGGAAAATAATCGACTCCAGCTGCGCAGGAACTTGTTTCTGGACCAACTTCTGCAGCGGAAGCAGTTCGGTGGCGGTGGCGGCAGCGGACTGCTGACGCCAACAAACCCGTTCTACAACGCCCTGGACTTATAGTCGGCGCGAGATGATGAACCAACGCAACAATGAATTAGCCTCTAGATGACCATCGGCATTGTCGCGTTCGCACAGCCACAGGGCTTCCACTAGGACTAGCGCCGATCGATTGATTTGCTTTTGCTGTAAGTATGCGCATGGCATGCTGCTGCATTGATTTTTGATGGATAGAAGGAGGTATACTTTCACGATTAATAAGTGGATGTTCATGTTCTTGACCGATAGTTCGAGTGGGGAATCTTCGATCGAGAGACCCGTCCGTTGTACACGTCAGGAGTCACGAGAGAAAATGGCAGAGAGCTGCAGTGGAAGATGTAGTTGAGCGCTTCTGGAGTGCAGCTGTCCGACAGCGGGATGTCATATTTGTCTCATTTGTGACATCCCGCTGTCGGACTGCTGCACTCGTAATCTCGAAAATCGTATACTAATCGAAGAGAGTAAACTATGAAGGACCAATCGACCGAAGATTCACTCAGACAGAGTAGGATAAAAATCGATCGAAGCAAAGGCTCCACCTTCGACGGTTGTCGAACTTATGTTGGCACCACAACTACAACTTACCGGATTTTCAATGTAGGAGCATTGGGGACTTTCGCTATCGGCCGCCATAGCGAAAGCGATCGGCACAGCAAATTGCCGCCATAGCGAGAGCGATCGGCCGCGATAGCGCAAGCGAAAGCGATCGGCACAACTACAGGATGACTCGTTGACTGCTCGCAGTTCGCATCCTTGCAGCAGAAAGGGCAGGTACTAGAGATGGAGGGTCCGACCTCCAAGGCGTCTTCCTCCAGCGCGGGGAAGGCGGGCAAGAACAACGGCAGCCCTTCTACTTCTCCTCCACCACGGCAGAAGCAGCGCGGCATTTTTTCCGAGATCCTGCGCCAGCATGGGGAGGAGGACGTGGAGGGATGCCGCATGGGGCCCCATTTCAAGCCGGCGGCGGTGCGGCAGCACGGTTCGGCGCTCGCGCGAAACTTCCAGATGTCGGACGCTTCAAGAAGTCAATCCAATGCCTACTTGGAGAACCTGCAAGCAGCCGGCAGAACAAAAATAAAACCCCTGAACGGGGAAGGGAAAGAAGAAAAAAGCTCCGCAGATAAACTGATAAGAAGTACTTGTGAGTTTGGGTTTTCGACGTTCTTTGCTTGTACTTTAATCTTGGGGGATCTGATCGATCGACGAAGCACAGTAGCTACGAACTGCAGGGGGCTGGCCTTACGGGCAGTAGTAGCCGAGAAAAGTATGTTAGAAGTAGAGTCTACGTACCAGCATGACTTTGACTCCAGAGGATGAAAGAGACTAGATCTTCTAGAACAGCCAGGCGCAACAAGCCTAGCGATAGAGGCATCCTCGGCATAGCCTCTTCGGATCGCTCCAGGTAGCGACCGTGCCACCGTCGACGGCAAGGCGTTGGACCTGAGCTACCCCGATTCGTCAGTCGTGGAGATTGGGTCTATCGAGCCGAAGGTCATCGAGGTGTACGCGCATCAGGCCGGCACCAAGCCCCGCAAGGTCACCGTCGAGCGGCAGAAGCGGTACTTCGCGTCGCTGCATCCCGAGGAGCTCTTTCTGCAGCGCGGCATCGACATGCGCGACTTCGTCACCGAGTCGAATCGGAGTCTGCGCAACAGAAAAACGAAGCTAGACCGAAAGAAGGGTTTAGCAAACGCGGGTCAGACGCTGGACTCCAGCGAGTTCGATTTGCTGGATTTTGACGACACTGAGTACGACGTGCGGAATCCGCAGCAGTGGATGTCTCTCATCCCCAAGCCCCCAAAGGGCTCGAAGAAGCGGACCGGGTTGAAGGCGAAGGGGCTGCGCATAGGGACAGGCGAGGATTCGGAGGATGTTGGGGAGTCGTACGGTTCCTTCGAGCCGTGCGTGATCTATGCCTACGAGGGCGAGGGAACAAACTACTTCTACGGGCTGTGGTACGACGACGAGACGCCGTGTTTTTTGTCCCGGCTGGACTTCTTTTTCGATGGCGAGGACCCGGTGGCGTACGCGGACCGGGTCGCGAACGCCTTTCGCCAGCGGGATTTAGTCTCCAGGCAGGTGAAGTTCTTGTTTTACGTGGACAACATCCCCACCGAGGGCATTCCGACGCTGAACGTGGACCAAACGGAGCGGTTGAAGAAGAACTGCCGACCCCGAAACCCGGCCGGATCCGATTCGAAAACGGCCTCGTCCGCGATGGACCACTTCGTGGAGAGTTTAGTGGAGGAGGCGAAACTCGACTTTGGACGGATCCTGAACCGGCTGTCTCTGCTCGCCTCGGGGGAGGCGAAGGGGCTGTCGCCGTTGGCGGAGCTGGAGGAGCTGTTGTTAAGGGTGCAAAAAATCGATGAGTTCGGCTTTAAATTTAGGGAATTGTCACCATACGCGAGCCAG